>JAUIMW010002017.1:0-11355 GCA_033557785.1 Enochrus cinctus | reverse complement strand
CTTCTACTGAAGAAGAAAAGAGTCAAATAAAAGCAGATTTTTTTTAGAAATGCTGGATTTCTAAACGTGATAGGCGCACAAATTATAAACAGTGAAAAATAAATAAATAGCATTAAGAGATAATTATAATAATAATTATAAATAATACAATGAAAGTAGACGTATATGTTTCGGGATTTTTAGGATTATCTTATGACTTATTGACGGTAGCACGGAGTCTTAAAAAGAAGATTCCGAGTATTGGCTATTGGATCAAGACTTAGACTGATTCATCAATGAAGGAACAAATCGAAAAAGAATTAAAAAATAAACTCATTCAAAAACGCATGCTGTTGAAGAAGTTCACCGTGTTTTAATATCTCTAGTTTTCTTTTAGTATTCATACGTTTTTGAATGAGTTTATATTTTAATCAAGTTTTTTTAATGAGGTTTCAATTAGGTTTTAATGAGGTGGGAGGAGCCAAAGGTCACGCGGGTGGAGAGGAGTGGGGGTGGTCCAAGGTGGCCCGATATCTACTTTCATTTGTTGCAATGCCGTTTCTTTGAAGGCGATAACTAATTCCAAAGAGCGTTTTTGCAGCAGAAATAATTCTGAAATTGAACAATTCTTAACTGCGACTGTTGTCATCGTTTCGGTGTCTAATTTGTCTCCAGTTAACGTTTTCTGCCTTTCACCCCCACTCACAGGTCTTGGCCTTCTGCATGGTGTCCATAAAAATAAAAAATCTTTAGTACTTGAGATCATAAAAAAATTGTTGAATATAGTTTTCTACTAATTTGAAAAATTTATTAACTTTTGTTTGCTCAATATTCAAGGGAATACTCCTCAACATGGTCTTCTTGAAATACCAGTGGAATTTCTCCTAGCTAGCTATTTCTTACAACGTACTTCTTCCAAAGGAGCTATTTCTCCTAAAAATTGTTAGGATAAATTAACATATCTTAATAATAAAGCATTTGCTACGCATAATAATGAGCATATTATTAAACTGTACCTTGAATTTCATTGTCTGTCTCATCGACCTTGGCAATCCTAGGCTCATTAATCTTAACAGAAGGCCCAATACTGGGTTTGCCTCCATCTCTGAGGAATCACCCCTGTTTTTTGGGCATTTTATTCTCGATTTGACCTTATAGATTTTCGCCTCTATTTTCAATTTATTAAATACCTTTTAAAGGCTCTTAACATTCCTGTAAAAAATTATTTTTAATACAATTGACAATATACTTACATAATTATAATTACCTTGGAATTGTGGACCCTGCATTAAAAGAAAGGCACACCTCGGCATATACCTTTTCTTTTGCCGCATTAACTCTCTGTTTTTTATTTAATATCACAGGATGCAGTGCTATCAACCTGATCAACAATGCCTTCTCTAAGGAGAAGTTTGTCGATCGTACTCTCTTCATTTTACCTTCCATCTTCGAACTTTTGAATTAAAAGAACTCGATATCTTAGTTTACGTTGTATATATATTTCTTCTTCTATGTAGTTAAGTCGGACTAATGACCAAAAACAAGTGTATTTAAAAAAACAAGTATAAAAAATTTCAAAAAAAATGACCTATAAAGGTCGACTAAGCATGTTTCCTGATGTGTATCACTTGGGGCAGCAATTCCCTTATTATATGAAGTCACACACTCAGGAAATAAAACCCATAGGGCTTATGTCCTATTCCCTCCCGAACATCCATCATCGGATAATAAAATTAGGGAATAAGGAACACCACACACAAGAGAGCCACACGTGACAAACCGAACGAAAGGTTAATAAATAATCTCGTGGGCGGGTGGTTTTGAAACCCACATCACAAACAAAAGATTAACACTAAAAACACACCGCTACAAGATAGAAAATAAACCGGAAGACCATTAAAAAGAATTTTAACAAACTACATTTTCCCGCCAACTACCCGCTATGAAGGTTCCATCGGTTCCGTTATATAAATATCTTTTGTCCACACTTCTTCTTTTTCTTCCGTTCAGATGAACTACTTGTCATGTCATGCAACTTAATAACACAAAAATCGTTACCTAACTAAGCATTGCTTTGCATGGTGAAAATTAAGTTTTCTAAGTAACAGTTTAGATACTTCTTAGCGCTAAGTAATGTCCCTCTTTTATGCGATGGGTAATCGATGCATGTTCTAAAATTGACGAAGGAAGCATTAAGTATTAAAAAGTGTTGCAATTTCAACATCACTGCTTGCAATGAGGATGATATTTTGAAGATGGAATGCAAATATGTTGACTTAAGTGGGGATAGTAAACTAGAAGAAATTGTCAGTGATAAAAGTGCTGATGAAGGTGATGCAACCAGTACTTGACAATTATAAAGGACGACTACAAAGTTTCTGTTTATTTTAATGAATAGTTTTCAAGAAACTGCATATTCTTTAAAAGTATCTGTCGGTCTGTTACTGCCAAATTATTTGAAGTAAATTTCGTATTTTTTTTTTGCAAAAAGTATAGTTTTCGAATAAGAATGTAAATAATAAGTTTTGTAGAAATTATTTAATAGTAAGTAATTAATAATTAAATAAGAATAAAATATATAATATTAAAAAAATATATAATAATAATAAGTTAATAGTAAAAATATGTTTATTCATAAGAGGTAAGTAATAAACAATATTTTACCCATTATGTTTAAATACAAACTCTCAATGGCATATGCGATCGCAGTCTGAGGATGGAGGTAGCGACAGGGAGAATCACAAATATAAGGTTAACATACGTTAAAAATAATAAAGTCTATAATAATGACAGGAAATATTCTCGATTTAGTGACAAGTGCCTGTATAGTTTTTTAAGAAAACATTGAGGAATTATTTATTTGCTTAAAATTTTGTGGTATATTATTAAAAATCTTAGGACCAAGATACGTTATAAATTTTTGATTCATTGTTGTTCTCATCTTAGGAACGACAAGAGTCCCCCCCCCAGATATATGCGTATATTAAAAGGACTTTATTAAGGATACGAATCCCTTGCCACCCAGTACATTAGCATAAATATCCACGTCCTCACGATCCGTTCCTAGAAGGTCAATATTTATGTCCCCAATCAAAATACTGATTGGTGAATTTAAATTTCTATCTAAGTGGGACTGTAGATTGCAAGAATGGAAATTATTTTGCCATGAAAAATAATTTCTATGTTATTAAAAGTTAAATTATTGACAGTATCATTTGAAATATCGACAAACAATTTAGATTTTACAAACACTACAACTCCATCATTCTGATTGTAATGACTGTGATTATAAAATACATTATATCTATAGAAAAATGGTTAATATCATTGATTTCCCATGTCTCAGACAACACAACACAGTCAAACTTTATTTTTAAACTTTCTATGTAAACAGTAAGCTGATCAAAATTTCTTTTCAAACTCCTTATGTTTAAGTGAAATATAGAAACCTGACTTTTTGAAAACAAAGAATAGCAGTCTCGCACTTACCTCAGTTTTATCGTCTCCGGTTCTCCACCAACATCCCCACCGTCAACCAGATCAACATCACCGATAATAATGTGCTCAATTGGAACTATTACATCACATCGCTTTATTTTGAATTAAGTAGAATATTACATTTGATGTAATATTGCTTACCAAAACCAAGAACCCATAAACAAAAACAGATTAGTTCTGTAGCATCAAAAATTGAATATAAATTAACGTTAGATGAAAGTTTACAGAAGTACATAAAATGAATCTTATATAATATAAGAAAAACATTAAATTTAGATTGTTCAATAATTTGATACTGAAAATAAAGTATTACTTCTCACTCATTTTTGCTGAGAATCTTATGTACCTTGCTATTTACCTTAACAAATATTTTAGTGTTGAATGACCATGCATTCCGGGATCCAACTGCGTCGATCGCCGCACTCAGAAGTGTCAATGGTTTAGTCGTAAGGTCCTCTCGTATAGAGATTTTTGTACTAGCAAGCTTCTTTTTATTTCCATCAATCTTATGTTTGACATCTCTTCTCGTAAATTGCACTATTATTGGATGGGTTTGATTATTTACGCTAGGCAAACGGTAATCACTTTCTTGAATATCTATCTTTAGTTTATTCTTAGAGTTTTCTATTTCTTGTTCTTGAACGCCGTAGAACCTCAAATTGTTCAATCTCGTTTACTGTTCCAACACTTCACACTTCTCGTCAATCTTTTCTTCAAGCTGTATCACTTTCTCAACTCATTGATATTCTTTTGTAACCTTTTTTCTGTAATTTTCGATCACTTTTTGAACAGGTAACTCATCTCTATCGTCAGTTTTCACTGGAGACAGTATCTCAGGCATTTTCTAATACTTTTTAATTATTATTTGGTCATTATAAAATGGATTGAACACTTCGCTTAAAATAGCTTGAGAAAATTTGATTGACTTCAAGCTGAAAAGTAAGTAATACCATAACAACAAGATCAACCAAAAGTAATTTAATAAAAATTATTTCAGCGAGGAGTTTGTTATTTATTGAATATAGTTTTCATTTTAATATATATAACAATCTTTTCAGTTAGATTTTTCTTTTATACTTTATATTTCGGAAAAGAAAATTAAAAGCAGAATTAAGAGATTTTTTGTTATACAAGTTGTTATTTTTTAAGATAAACTCCTTTTTTTGTTGCTTTTTTTCAAAATTCAGCGACCATCACCGCCATAATATTTGTGGCGAAAACAAGTTTTGCTCTTAATTCAAGGGAAACTAGATTGCAAAATGAATATTTAAAGGGTGGAGACCGAAAAAAAAGAAGGGAAATTTGGAGATAAACTGCATTGGGCAGTGTTCGGGGGTCCGGTCTGTTGGTCAGGCGGAAAGGCGTGAGCCAGAATGCGGCGTCGGACACGTCCTGTACACAAACACGGCCAAAGCTCGGGTAATTGCATTTGGCTACTCACACAGCCCCAGGCGGTTCGGTAATCGAGGACCGGAGGAGCTGTCTTAATTGATCCTACAATGCGGCGGGCGGTGTGGCGAAACGGCTCCTACAAACACACTCCATTCACCACGTCGGTGCCGTCGTCGTCTTCTCTTTTGCAATAAAATACAACTAGAGATTTGAATAGGAAAATACATGTTGACCAAAGCTTGATTAGCAACTTTGTTTGAAAATGAATTCTCTATTCCTCCAACAATATTTGGTTGTTTTAAATTCTTTACTTTACATATTGCACTTGTTTAAATGCGAATCTGTGAAAACCTTGCTGCGCTGCGCTGCGCTTTGGAGTGGAATGGGATGCATAAATACTAAGTAGTTATACCATTACTGCTCTAAATCAGTCCGCAACACAAGCACCATATATTATTCCTGAGCAACAAAGCGGTCTTCGGTACGCGAACTCGATTTCACTGATTTAATGTGACTGCGACGGGTATGACCTATTTGCGAAACTTTAATGTAATTTGATGAGCTTAATATGTCTAGCGGTAATAGTTTGCTTTTGCTGGAACGGATGCTCTAAATAATAGAAACTACGGTCGGTGATCAGGTAAAATTATGGGTTTTGGTATTAACTTTAGCGGTAGTACGACAGGGATTTTGCTGAAAAGTTGTTATCATACTTGAAACTTCTACTTAACAGTTTATAAATTAATATTGTGCTTGCAAAGTTTAAACTTTTTTACCTCCTTGGCGCCCATCATGTCTCTTTACATCACGTTCAGCGCATTTTTACATTGCAGTGATTTTTTTGCCCCTCAACTGAATAGAAACTTTTTAAAGTATTAATAAAGGAAATGGATCCCTTTTAACATGATCATTTAAATATCTCAAAAAAGAAAAACGTTGCACCCCACTAGCGCAGAGTCGAAGCAATGCAAATTTAATATATTCACTTAATATAATAAAAGTGTGGAGAGATGTTTTGGCATGTAAATAAGGGATTAAGGGACTATTACCCATTAACCGAATGAAGTTATTCTTCTTCGGGAAAGGCAAGCAGGTAGCGAAATGAAAGATAATAGCCAATAACGATGGAAATGCGGCAAAATACGTGACTGCGGCCTCGAAATTGAAGTTCTCTTTTAAAAAGAAACTTTGTTTCGGCGCGACTCCCACTGTGCTCTGATGTGATGTCTTGGTATAGCGTTCGTTCTCGGAGATCTCCTGAAAATATAATAAGTGAGGTCTCGTTCCTTTCCTTTCCTTTCCTTTCCTTTCATCAACCAGGATGCATTTAAGTACGATGCAAGTATAAAGAATCACTTGTGTACTTAGAAGTGGAGATGTATTTTACTCTTTTTTTTCGTACAACTATGTTCTCAGAAGAGTATTATTAGACATTACCTACGTAGAGGATATTTGTGCCATTAAATTTTATAAAAGATTATACGTTTCGTTTATAACGATTTGTACAATTTAAAGTAATTTTAAAGGATGCTATTGCACTAAAATAAAATTAAATGTTGTTGGAAGACATATTAATGAAGTATTTTTAATTCAATTGGCATAAATATTGTATATGTTGGGGAATTGGAAATATAAAATGAGATTTTTCTGTTTTGGAGATTTATAGCGTGCTTAATTAATGATTCAAAAAAATCTAATAAATCAGAATCTAATTAAGGTTCGCAATGAATCTAGTACGATTTTCATTGTGCGCATTTTTTAGCTGTGTAAAGCTAATTGGATCCGCATGTTTGGCTTCAATCCGGCGAAAAATATGTTTAATTGAATAATTTTCTTGTCATCGAAAGTACCAGGCTTTCAATGTCCTGTAATATAATGTGAATTCTTTTGCAAAATAAATAAAATGTGCCAAAGCCTCGTATAACAAGGGTCAGAATAATTTACGTTTCGTCCGCGGGCTTTAGTAGTAAATGGACACAATTTTGTTACTAGTATTTTTTCTGAAAATATAAAAATAATTCTGTAAATTCCTAAAGCAATGCAATGTTTATTGAAAAAATGACTCATTCACGTCTCTTGATAAGTATAATAGCACAATATTAATATAGTAATATTCGCCAAGAAACGTTTAGAACCTTTTTGGAAAGAAAATCAGCTATGTGTAAGCATATTATAATTAATACAATATAAATGACAAAATTACAAGTGAATTTCATATACCTTCGATAATGGTGGAGGCGCAGAGGTAATAAACGTTTAAATATTGAAACTTAATTAAGATGAAGTAAACAAACTTGGAATTAATTGAGTCTGGAAGCGATGCGTCGTCAACGCTGGAGCTGCATCACGCTCTAAAAAATAGGGACAAATATATAAGTTCGAAAGCCCCATCAAACTTCCCAAGGCAATAAATCATTGGTTGTAAGTTTGTTTTCGACAGTAGTCGCGCCCCAAGGTTTACCGCTTGCATAAATTACGAAATTGGTTCAACCGCCTCCGCTGTATGTACACGCCGGCCTCAGATATTACGCCCCGGTTGTATATATACGTCTTTCCCTCAAGTTATTGCCCCTTGCTTCCTAATTGATATACAAGGGCTTCTGTTTGAACTGTTTCTTTACTTTCAAGACCTGAAACACATATACATCATATTTTCAGCGTTGAAAGTAGGTCAGATGAGAAGGTGTATTTGAACAAGATTTAAAGAACTTCGACTGTGCGAATTAAAAATTTACCGGCATTTTTATAGGTGAATAAATAAAAGAAACTCACCCTTAAACGTCAGCCCTGTAACCCTACAAAATATCTTGGAAGATGTATGAACAGCGATATGAAAAGAGAATTGCAGTATAAAGGAAACAAAGACCGCTGCAGGCTTCAGAACCTCTCGAGGCCAAGAACGTGCGAGAGAACGGATGAAACATTAACAGACTTCGTTTACATTGGCCCCGGTCTTGTCTCACTTTTCTTTGCACCCTCTAACCGACCATGTACATCACTAAACTGTCTCGATTTAATACTCCAAAATTTCCCTTTTTTTATCGTTGCGTGTTTTTTTCCAAGAAAACGTACACACTTTTCTTAAATAACTGCCTTAACTGCTCGGAAGAAATGGAAAGTTTAATGGTCAATTCTTTTTTCGGAATTTATGTTTCGTGGAAGCTTCTGCGCTATCTTTTAAATGACGTTCTGTAGCAGAATATACTGTGGTAAGTTTGCTTATGGTTCTTCCTTAGTATGTATTATTTGTGTTCTCCGTGATTATCGCCTTTAAAGTTATCTGCTATAAAACAATAATCAGCTGGTAGCACCGTTGCAATATTGTAAATGTTTATAGAAGATAATGAGGGGTAATAATAGTTAGCAATGCGGGCGCAAACTACAAAACCGGAAATAAAAAGAATGTGAATTTACTTGGGTATTTACTTTGAACTTCGTGGAACGCCCACGGCAATTTTCAACCATGGAAACATTTTAACGGGTAATATTCCTATGTGCTCATTACCACTAGACCTCGTCATCATTTACATGCCGTGAGTTATGTGGCTTTTTAGAATTAAAATATCTAATTGGCGGGTTTCAATCAAGGGTTGTACAATGCAATATATTAAGTTACTTTTAAGACTGGACCAAAATTTTTGCTTTGAACCTTTTTTCGATATCAGCTATATTGACAAACTGATTATCTTTAATAAAAATAAATCTTTAAAAAATAACTAATTGATTAAAGCTTTTTATGGGAAAACTATAAGTTGTATAAAGAAACCATAATCGAGTTTTATTTGGACAGTCTTGAAGGACTAATTTTCAACAACCCTCTATTGCAAGCCATGGTACTAAAATTTAGCTTCAGTATGAAACATATTGTAAAATGGTAGTTCGAAATTTGTCGTCTGTTTTACGGCTTATTGTCACGCTACGACATAAATAAAAGTTTAATAAGTAACTTCTTTACCAAAAAACTGTACCTAATAAATCTTATCGGCATACTATTTTTCATTATGTAAAAGTTTGGGAGTGAAAAGCATTTTTCGTTTTTAATAAGAAATGAATTCACAGTAAAGGAAGAAGTAAATCAATGATTTCATCAAAAACGTCATCTGCGCTATCATATCTCTTCTGTGAGTTTGTGTTATAAGTACATTTTTATTATATAATAAACATACAATTTTCCATCGACATTAATTAAAACTACTTTTTTTTTAATTTTTAGCGAGGGAGGAAAAATCTTCAAATGCCCGCCTTTCAGGGAGTGTTGGATTTTTACTAACTAAAAAAAACCTCACATGTGGATGTTGTCCTGTTATCCCTGGGACCGCTTTGTTCTCATTATTGTTTCCACCATTTTGCTCACTTCATTCCATCCTTTTTCCGTCTTAAGCATTACCTTCATCATCTTATTTGGTGTTGAGAGTTTCCCGGTGTTTCATTCACATCCTTCTATCTCTTTTTTCCATCTCGGGCATATAAATAAAACATGCTCGGCTGTTTCTTCTTCGTTTCCACAGTAAAGGCATTTGGGGCTTCCAGCTCTCCTGATTTTCAATAGATAGCTCTGAAAATATCCGTGCCCCGTAAGTACTTGCGCCAGGTGATATGTCACTTCGTCATGGGTTCTATTCCACCAAGATGTAAGGTCGGTTATCAGTTGTCTTGGTCACACTCTTCAAATTTCATCCACGTCATCCTCCATTCCTGGATTAGCTCCTCACGTATTTCTTTCCTGCCTATACCTTGGGCCTCCATTACCTGCCGTCTCTTTTTCGCCAGAGTCTGTTGCTGCCGTTTTGTAGGAACGAGCAACTCTTATAGCTATGCACCTTCTATAGCTTTCTATGATATTCTTGTACTTTTTTATTTTTATGGTGCTTTCCCAGGCTCGCACTCCATGAAATATGACCACGGATGGAAGTACTCTTCTCCTTCCTACGCTCATGTACCCCAACCTAAGGAGAATGCGAGTCAGCGCGACTGCTGTTTTTTTCGCCTTCTCTGTTACACATTTTACGTGTTCGGAAAATGACATATTTTCGTCCAACGCAAATCCGAGATACCTAATTGTTTTTGTCGGTTTTACAGCCAGATTTTCCACCTTGAATGCAATTGGCCTGTGCCTTTTACATCCACTGAGCATGATTGCCTCCGTTTTCTCTGGTGCCAGTTTCAGGTTCTTACCCTCCATCCATCGCGCGTATGTTGTTTTCTGTTTCCTCTACTCTCATCATCAGTACTTCTTCATTATGTGCAGCTACTAGCATCGTGTCATCTGCGTACACTGTCATTTTAATTAATGCCTCGGAGCAAGTTCTCTATCGTAGAGTACGTTCCATAGGGAACTCCTGTGGAACGCCTGCCATCATTTTATATTCGTGTGTGCTGCACCTCCCTTCTTGCCAAACGCAATCTTTACATCTAAAGTAACTAGCATTACTAGTCTTCTTGTTTTTTGGGTTTTCTCTCTTTCCTTTTTTGCCAAGTTTAGGACCTCTCCCACAGCTGTCACGGTAGATCTGTCAGCCATAAGGCCGTGTTGGTTTATCGCTAATCCACCAGTTTGTTGTAAATCTTCGCTTAAGCGATCGACTAAGGGTCTCTCCAAGAGTTTTCCCCATACTCCCAGCATACATAGAGGCCTATAAGAGTCCACCATATTTAGTTTTTTTCCCGGCTTGAGTACTAGTACCAGTCGTGCCTTTTTTCATTCTTCCCTGATTCCCATGATTCCCTGATGCAGCGCATTGTTTATTACTTTCAGCGCTAAGTCCGGTTCTTTTTCCACTATCATTTTTATTATCTCTGGTGAGAGGCCATCCGTGCCCGTTGCTTTTTCCCTTTTAGTTTTTTTGTCGCAGTTTCCGTTTCTTCGATTTTTTTCTCTCTATTCATTTTTCTTCTACCGGCCATCTGTTCCTGTTCACTGTTGGCTTCATCCTCTTGGGCGACTTGCACCCCTATATTTTCTTGGTTTTTAGGGTTTGATATAATTTTTTCCTTTATTATTTGTGCCTTTAAAGCATTTTGGAATCCTCTACACGTCGAGGTTCCTGCTGCATGGACTATATCTGGGGGTCTCTCCTTGATCATTTTCGTTAGGCCTTTCTCCATATTGCTATCCTTTTTTTCCACCCATGCTACCATATTTTCGTTTGATTATTTATCTGGTTTTCTTCTACTACTTTCGTTCTTTTATCATTTTCTTTTTCCCATCTTAAGTGCACCTACAGGAAGTCTTCGTAGCTGTCTACATTATTATTTCTGTACTAATCAGTCGTGTTAATCGTTGTTGCCACACAGCTTCTGTTTGTGTGCCTACGCTCGTAGGTGAAGGTTTATTTTGATTTTGATTTTTTTTTGGGATTCGCGTACCATATTTTCGCCTTTTTCTATTTAATTCAATTCGTCGTCATCTCATTGTTATTCTATCTCCTCGATCTTCATCAGGCTGCGTATGAGATTCAGAGGTTAATCGGCCATGTCTATGGTTTC
>JAUIMW010002016.1:0-11356 GCA_033557785.1 Enochrus cinctus | reverse complement strand
CGTTTAATACCCAGCTTATTCCCCAAACTATCCAGAAAGGACATGGAAGACCTTCGGAAGCAGTGTCCAGTGTACTCCTTAGGGTCCGGCAACTGGAGGAATTCCGCTATATCACAAGGCATCCTCCCGAAGGTATTTATCCCAACCGGCTGAACAGTGCATTTGCTATTGCTATATTTAAGGAAAAAGCGCCGGTGGTTAACGTGAGGAGGCCGTAAAGCAGCGTACTTCCTGCAGTAGGTTGCATAACTTCCAAAGATGCAAAAGCTGCGGTGAACGTTGGTTTTAGTGTCGGGAATATGTATCAACAGCGAGTTTTCAGCTTCTTCTATGTCATCCACTGTTAATTTGCAGAGTTCCACTCGGCGGCACGCCCCAAACAACCCGATTATAGCTGCCACTTTTAAGCTTAAGTAATCCGAGTCTGGAGCTTCCACCAAGAACCTATCAACATGTTGCCTGCTTAAAATTCTTGATTTCTTCGGCAGGTAGCCCCGGCTCTTCCCTTTTAAGAAGTTAGTTAACTTAGAGTATTTGCTTATATCCAAGTCGTTTTTAATGTGCAGGCAGGCTTTTATCATGGAGTATTTGGCCCAAAGGGTCGAGGACTTGCACGTCTTGGACGTTTCTTCGAAATAAGCTAAAAGGACGGGCTCGGTGAAGTTGCCCTCCACTTTCTTTAAAGCACACCATTCTAAGAACTTATTGAACGTTACATCGTACAAGTGCTTGGACTTTTCTGGGAGCACATCGGCCGTTTTCTCCACAGCTTCTTCGTTATCTGGAAGAACGAATATGTCATTTTCAAATTAAATTTATCTCTTTCCGGTTTGTAAGCCCACACCTGCTTAACTTATTTTATTTGTTATTTTATGGAAGGAAGTTGGGAGAGGACGGTAAATAAAACTGTTGCTGAAAATTATTTATTTATTTGATGCAAGTTAAATTA
Source organism: Enochrus cinctus (assembly GCA_033557785.1). Taxonomy (NCBI): domain Eukaryota; kingdom Metazoa; phylum Arthropoda; class Insecta; order Coleoptera; family Hydrophilidae; genus Enochrus; species Enochrus cinctus. Next base: position 10,407 of record JAUIMW010002016.1, on the reverse strand, counting down.
AATTATTGTTGATTTAGTCTTCTTAACCGGGTCTCTCTGAGAAGTGTTGATGAAGGTTTGGAAACCTAGTTTCTTGCTCTGTATTAAAAAGATACTTAAATAAAAAAATTCGTCTTAATATAGTTGAACACAGCTTTCTTTTAAAAAACAATCTAAAGTTCCTCCACTTACTCTCTGTGTCTTCTGCTTCTTCTGTATTTTGTTCCCTCTGTATTTTCTCCTTTACCATCTCCTGTTGATCCCCAACAACTCTGACAACTTTCTCTTTCTCTCTCTCACTTTGACTACTACCATGCAGTGGTCACTTCCAATGTCAGGTTCTCTTCTCACTCTGGTGTCTATAATTTCTCGTCTGTTCTTTCTCTCCACTATGAAGTAGTCAATAATAGATCTCTCACCCTTGCTCACACTCTCTAATGTCTTCAAATATAACTTTGATTGGTATGTACATATTTCTTAAAATAAAGTTGTTTATGCTTGCAGCTTCGCTGCTCGTTGACTCAGGCTAGTCCTTGCCATCCAATGTAATATCTGCTTCACTTGGTAAATATAACTTCGTTTGGAATAAATGTACTTTCTCTGCTCACTGACTCGGTCAAGTCTTTAAAATTCAAAACATATTAGTACCTGTTTCATTTTTTAAACATATCTTAAAATATAACTCAAGGCTTCGCTGTTCACTGGTCTTATAATTAAACTAATTGATGTCTGCTTCACTTGAAATAAATAAGTATTTTCAAATATAGTTTCGCTTGGTTTATATGTCTTAAAGTATATTTTCGTATGCAACTTATATTTTAAGATATTTATACCATAAAGTATAGTAGAACTCAGTTAAAGATCATCCACTTTAGAGAATATCGGTTTAAAGACGACCAGTTTAAAGTTGTCCACTCTAAGTTTCAAACATGGAGCAATTCTCAAAGGTCATCCTAGGTGACACTACTATTAAAAATTAAGTTTAACTTAAATCCACTTTAAGAACTGTTCCAGTATAAGTGTCCTTAGTTCCCGAATTAGACGCTAAACTGGAGTTCTACTGTAATTCAAATTATTGATAACTACTTCTTTTGGTAAAAATGTCTTAAAAAAGCTACACGTATTCACAACTGCACTGCTTGCTGACTCAGGCAGGCAAATATAGTTTTGTTTAGCATAAATATCTTCTTTGTTTTGAAATATAGTTTCTCTGCTTTCTTACTATTCAACGTAATGTTAACTTTTACTGTGGTATACTTAGAAGACCCTTAAATATTATATGGATATTATAAACGCCTGAACAGTAACTTATCATATTATATGTAAATCAAATCAGTAAATAAAATTAAGAGAGCTTGTCAGAGTCAGCGAGCAGCGAAGCTGCGAGCATACACAACTATATTTATACCATTTGGTAAGTAACTCAATTTTGTGATATTTACTTCACTTAGTATAAATTAATGTTTTCAAATATAGCTGAGTGTGCTCGTAGCTTTGCTGCTCTCTGACTCAGACAAGTCCTTATTATTAGACTAATTAATATCTGCTTCGCTTGATATAAATAAATGTCTTCAAATGTAGCTTTATTTGGTATAAATGCCTTCAAATATATCTTTACTTTATAGTAAAAATGTCTTAATATACAGCAGAGCTGCTGCTGCTCACTGATTCGGACAATCACTCGTAATTTGATTTATTGATATCTGTTTCACTTTGAATAAATATCTTCTAATATGACTATGTTTTGTACAAATAAATGTCTTAAAATTAAGTTGCTTATGCTCGCAGCTTCGCTGTTTGCTGACTCTTAATTTCCCTAATTAGATTAATTGATATCTGCGTCACTTGATATAAATATCTTCAGATATACAGTAGAATTCCAATTTAAGATCATCCACTTTAAAAAATACCGGTTTAAAGACGACCAGTTTAAAGTCCTCCACTCTAAGTTTCAAACGTGGAGTAGTTATTAAAGGTCATCATAGATGGTCCTACTATTGAAAATTGACTTCAATTTTTATCTAATTTAAGAACTGTTCCAGTATAGAAAGCGTCTTTAATTCCCGAATCCGTCGCTAAACTGGAGTTCTACTGTAGTTTCGTTTCTTATAAATTTCTTGAAAAATGTAAAAAATAAAATACAGTTGTGTATGTTCGCAGCTTCGCTACTCGTTGATTCAGGCAATCCCTCGCAATTCAATGTAATATCATTTAGTATAAATTTTTTCAGATATAACTTAGTTTGGAATAAATAAATAATCAAATACACTTAGTTTGGTATACATTTCTTCAATAGGCACAACGTATTAGTACCTGCTTCATTTCTTAAAAATATCTTAAAATATAGTTCGTGGCTTCGCTGCTCACGGAGTCATAATTCAATGTATTGATATCAGCTTTCGTTTATTAGAAATCTATGCATACTTCAAGGCAACGAGCAGCTAAGCTGCAAGTATGAGTAGCTATATTTTAAGATATTTATACTCATTTTATTGATATCTAATTCACTTAGTATAAATAAATGTCATAAAATATAGCTGTGTATGCTCGCAGCTTCTCTGCTTGCTGACTCGGGCAAACGCTCATAATTTGATTTATTGATATCTGCTTCACTTGGTATAAATAAGTACCTTCAATATATCTTAAAATACAGCTGTATATGTTCGCAGCTTCGCTGTTCGTTGACTCAGGTTAGCCCTCGCAACTCAATACAATATCTACTTCATTTGGTATAAATAAATGTCTTCAGATATAACTTCATTTGGACTAAATAAGCATATATTTTAAAATATAGTTCAAGGCTTCGCTGCTCATTTATTCAGACAAACCCTCTTCATTTGGCATAAATGGCTTAAAAAATAGCTATGTGTACTTGGAGCTTTGCTGCTCACTGACTCACAATTAAATGTATTGATATCAGCTTCAGTGCTCATTGACTCACTATTTAATGCATAAGTATCTGCTTCGCTTGGTATATTTCAAACATAATTGTGTTTAGTCTTCACTTAGTAAGCATAATATACAGCTATATTTTAAGATGCCGAGTAAATAGCTTGCTTGCTAACTGAAGCAAGTTCTCATAATTAAACTAATTGATATCTGCTTCACTTTAAATGCTGACTCTAGTAAGCCCTTGTTATTTAATGTATTAATATCTGCTTCGCTTGGTTTATATGTCTTAAAATATATCTTCGTATACAACTTATATTTTAAGATATTTATACCATAAAGTATAGTAGAACTCAGTTTAAGATCATCCACTTTAGAGAATACCGGTTTAAAGACGACCAGTTTAAAGTCTTCCACTCTAAGTTTCAAACGTGTAGCAGTTCTCAAAGGTCGTCATAGATGGCACTACTATTAGAAATTAAATTCAACTTTAATCCAGTTTAAGAACTGTTCCAATATAGGCGTCCTTGGTTCCCGAATCAGTCGCTAAACTGGAGTTCTACTGTAATTCAAATTATCGATAACTACTGCTTTTGGTAAAAATGTCTAAAAAAAACTACGTGTACTCACAGCTACACTGCTTGCTGACTCAGACACGCTCTCGTTATTTGATTTATTGATATCTGCTTCGTTTGATATAAATAAGTATTTTCAAAGATAGTTTTGTTTAGCATAAACAATATAGCTGTATTTAGTATAAATAGTTGTTTTGAAATACAGTTTTCTCTGCTTGCTGACTCAGGCAAGCCCATGCTATTCAATGTATTGATATCAACTTTCGCTTAATAACTCAATTTATTGATATCTACTTTGCTTGGTAGAAATAAGTGTCTTTAAATTTAGTGTCGTATAGAATAAATGTTTTCAAACACAGCTGCATTTGGTATCAATAATTGTCTTGAAATATAGTTTCGCTGCTCGTTGACTCAGCTAGCCCTTGCAATTTAATGTAATATCTGCTTCACTTGGTATAAATAAATGTCTTCAGATATAACTTAGTTTGAAATAAATAAGCTTCTTCAAATATAGTTAGTTTGATATACATTTCTTCAACAGGCACATTTGGTATAAATAACTGTCTTAAAATACAGTTTCTCTGCTCGCAATTCAACGTATTAGTACCTACTTCAGTTCTTGAAAATATCTCAAAATATAGTTCGTGGCTTCGCTGCTCACGGACTCTAAATTTAATGTATTGATATCAGCATTCGTTTATTAGAAATCTGTGTATATTTTAAGGCATTTATGTCAAGCAGAGCAGATATTAATAAATCAAATAACGAGGGCTTGTTAGAGTCAGCGAGCAGCAAAGCTGCGAGCTTACGCAACTATATTTTAAGATATTTATACTATTAAGTAAGTAACTCAATTTATTGATATCTGCTTCTCTTGGTATAAATAAATGCTCGCTGCTCGCTGACTGGAACAATCTTAAAATATAGCTCGTGACGTTTCTGTACACTGATTCGGGCAAGCCCTTGAAATTCAATGTATTAATATCTGCTTCACTAGGTAAAGATATTAATAAACCAAATAACGAGGTCTTGCTCGAGTTAGCGAGCAGCGAAGCTGCGAGCCTACGCAACTATTTTTAAGATATTTGTACCATTAAGTAATTATTGATATCTACTTTGTTTGGTAAAAATGTCTTAAAATAGTATATCCTTGGAGCTTCTCTGCTCGCTGACATGGACAAGGGTTCATAATTTGGTTTATTGATATCTGCTTCGCTTGGTTTAAATAAATACCTTCAATATGTCTTAAAATACAGCTGTATATGTTCGCAGCTTCACTGTTCGTTGACTCAGGCTAGCCCTCGCAACTCAATACAATATCTACATTATTTGGTATAAATAAATGTCTTCAAATATAGCTTAGTTTAGAACAAATAAGCATATTCAAATATAGTTAGTCACTGACTCACAATTAAATGTATGGACATCAGTTTCAGTGCTCATTGACTCACACAAGTCTTCACTATTTAATGCATAAGTATCTGCTTCGCTTGGTATAAATCAAACATCGTTGTGTTTGGTATAAATATTTTCAAACTTAACTACATTTGGGATAAAATAGTCTTCACTTAGTAAGCGTAATATACAGTTATATTTTAAGATACCGAGCAAAGAACTTGCTTAAGTCAGCGAGCAGCAAAGCTATATTTTAAGATCTTATACCATTATTATACTCATTTTATTGATATTTACTTCACTTGGTATAAATAAATGTCTTAAAATACAGTTACTTATGCTCTCAGATTCGCTGCTCGCTAACTCAGGCAAGCTCTCATAAATAAACTAATTGATGTTTGCTTCACTTGAAATAAATAAGTATTTTCAAATATAGTTTCGTTTAGTTTATATTTTAAGATATTTATACCATAAAGTATAGTAGAACTCAGTTTAAGATCATCCACTTTAGGGAATTCCAGTTTAAAGACGACCAGTTTAAAGTTGTCCACTCCAAGTTTCAAACATGGAGCAGTTCTCAAAGGTCATCATAGATGGCACTACTATTAAAAATTAAGTTCAACTTTAATCCATTTTAAGAACTGTTCCAGTATAGGCCCACTTGGTTCCCGAATCTGTCGCTAAACTGGAGTTCTATATTTGGTATAAATAACTGTCTTAAAGTATAGTTTCTCTGCTCGCAATTAAACGTATTAGTACCTGCTTCAGTTCTTAAAAATATTTTTCCAAACTCAAGATGGATAAAAAAGAGTCAACGGATATTTCAACAAGACTCTATCCAAACCAGAGAGGAACTACTGCGTGACTGAGGGTTAAGTGGCTCGCTGGATAGAGCGTTTGCAAGAGTACGATTTCAAAGCTGAACATCGTCGTGGTGCCGCTCATCGGATTGCTGATGCTCTTTCGAAAAGACCATGCCCTGATTACTGTAAGTGTCGAGAAGAAAGAAGTCTTGCAGCTGGCACAAGTGGAACTGAGGCCAACCGTTGTGGATATGGAGGGTTTTGGCGAAGACCAGAGGAATGATCGAAAGATTGGACCCATTTATAAATGGAAAATTGATAGGAGGCGACCCAAATGGACTGAAATATCTGATATGCCCAGTAGTGTGAAGAACTTGGGCGCAATGGGACTCCCTCGTGGTAGAAGATGGGCTTTTGAAGAGGAACCTCGAGCGTCAGGACACAAGTGACGTGACCTAACAGTTGGTGGTTCCCAAGACTAGGCGAAGTGAGGTCATGAAGGAGGTTCATGACGGGACTACTGGAGGTCATCTAGGTGTTAAGAAGACCTTGGACAAGTTGAGGGAACGCTACTATTGGGTAAACTGGAAGGACGACGTCACTAGCTGGTACAGAAAATGAGAGTCGTGCGCCAGAGCAAATGGACCCTCGAGAACTGGCCTGAAGCATTCGCTCTTCCGAATCAAGAAGCTACGACAGTTGCTGATGCTCTTGTCAAAAACTGGATATGTCAATATGGAGTACCAATGGAGCTTCATTCTGACCAGGGGAGTCTATGCTGAGAGAAGGAAACACTTGGCGAAGAAGGTCTCCACTAACCAACGAGACTGGGACCAGTATTTGGACTTGTTCACGATGGCGTATCAATCCTCCAGCCACGAAAGCACGAAAGTGAATGAAGTACATAACTTTGCCAGACAAAACCTGGATATGGTCACGGAGAGGATGAAGACCCAATACGACGTCAAAGTTAACAACAAAGGATTCCAGGAAGGAAGTCTAGTCCGGCTCTACAATCCCCAAAAGAAGAAAGGCTACTCACCCAAGTTGCAAACTCAGTGGGAAGGTCCCTAAAGGATCCTGAAGAGAATTAATGACGTCTTGTATCGTATTATGAAGTGTGTATCCAAAGACCTGAAAATGGGCTGAGGGATCGTTGCGGAGTTCCGTCGAAGATTTGGGAGGCCACACCAGCTGGAAGGACAGCCAGGTCGTATAATCAAGCAAGAGCGTACAGATAAGATCTTTCACCTGATAACGAAGAATAGGTTCTTTGAGAAACCGAGTTATGAAAATACGTGATGAGCATTCAAAGACCTCAAAAACGCTGTTCTCGAGGACGGCGAGAATGTCCTGGTCACTCCAAAACTGGGATGTGAACTGGACCGACTGCATTGGCGAATCGTCGGAAGCATGATCGAGACACTGCTCTCGAAGACACTGTCTACATCCGGTGAATGTGAGGACCTGGAGGAAGATGACTTGGACCACAGAACGGATTACTGATCGGGACGATTCAGGCCTAAGCGGGAGGAGGCAATGTAACGAACGATTTCCTACCAGCAATCGAAAAAGAACGCAATAGAAACGAATCGAAAATCTAGACATTCTAGAGAGCGAATCTACGAGAACTTGCATCAACTATATAACGCATCGCATCGGAGCGAGGCGGCAATTAGCCCGCAGTCGTATAAGAGTTAGCCGAAGTAAGCTCGGAACGCGACAAAGGAAGTGGCGTGGAAGAGTTAGCATGAAAATACTTTATTTATCGGCTAGTTGTCTGACACACTAAAGGTGGCGCGACCGCTTGACACATTTGCCATCATACATTGCAGGATTGGAATACCTACTTATATATGTATATATGTCAAGGAAAGCCGATATTATTAAATCTTGCTGACTCGAGCAAGCCTTCATAATTTGATTTATTGATATCTGCTTCACTTGGTAGAAATAAATATAGTTTCGTTTAGGATAAATGTTTTCAAACACAACTGCATTTGGTGTGAATAGTTGTCTTGAAATATAGTTTCGCTGCTCGTTGACTCGAGCAAGTCCTTAAATCTGCTTCGCTTGATATAAATAAGTATTAATTTGTTTATTTAACGTCGGCCTATTTTCGTAGCGAGACCAATTACCGACGCCAGGGATTGAGACCACGACTCCTGGAAATTTTGACTGTGCCGGGACTGCACCCGAGGGTCACAGTGTTCTTTAATGTGCGCGTGGTGCAACCTACAACACACGGAACCCACAGTTTTACATTGCTCTCGGACGATGAGGCACTGAGCATTTTTTTCCCAATCAGAAAAATTATCACCGTGACTGGGGATCGAACCCACGACCCCTAGCTCTAAAGGCCAGTGCCTAAACCTCTAGGCTATCATGACTACTATAAATAAGTACATTGTAAAAAATGTCTTAAAATATAAGTGCATATGCTCACAGCTTCGCTGCTCGCTGACTCACAATAACGAGGACTTGCCTGAGTCTGCGAGCAGCGAAACTACGAACATACTCAACTATATTTTAAAATAAGTAAATAATTCAATTTATTGAAATCTACTTCGATTTGTAGCTGCATATGCTCGCAGCTCCGCTGGTCGCGGACTCGTAATTTGTTTTACTGATATTTGCTTCGGGAGGTAAAAAAAGTCTTCATTATTATATTGTAGCCTAAGTTATTTAATGTGTTACTATCCGTTTCACTTGATATAAATGTCTTCAAATATATTTGTGTAAATCTTAAAAAATAACTCGTGAGTGACTTCGCTGCTCACTGATTCAGACAGTCATTCCAAATTTAATGTATTAATATCTGCTTCGCTCCAAGCTTCGCTGCTCGCTAACTCAAAATTTAATGTATTGATATCAGTCTTCGTTTATCAGAAATGTGTGTATATTTTAAGGTATATATATCAACCAAAGTAGATATTAATAAAGCAAATAACAAAAGCTTCGCGAGTCAGAGAGTAGTGAAGCTGCAAGCTTACACAGCTATATTTTAAGATATTTACAGCATTAAGTGAGTGAATTCATTTATTAATATTCTACTTCGCTGCTCACTAACTCTGGTAAATCTTCGTAATTTGATTTACTGATATTTGCTTCGCTTGGTAAAAAAAGATGTTCAAACATTGTTTTGTTTAGTATAATCAGTGTCTTAAAATACAGCTGCGTATGCTCGCAACTTCACAATTATTATAATATTAACATAACTACATTTGGTTATCTTTAACTTAGCAGAAATCTGTGTAAGTTGTATATGCAGCTATATTTTAAGATATTTATACAAGGCGAAGCTGATTAATATATTAAATTGCGAGAGCTTTCGTTTATTAGAAATCTGTGCCTATTTTAATACACTTATACCAAGCACAGCAGATATTAATAAATCAAATAACGAGGGCTCGCCCAAATCAACTCATAATTAGACTAATTAGAATAATTTATATCGGCTTCGTTTGTTATAAATGTCTTCAAATAAATCTTCACGTTGTAAAAATGTCCTAAAAATACAGCTGCTTTGCATGATAAAAGAAATCTTTAAATATTGTATTATAGCCTTCACTATTTAACATGTTAGTATCCACTTCACTTGTCTTAAAATATAGCTGCGTATGCTCGCAGCTTCGCTGCTCGCTGACTCGCTTTAAAATAGATATCTTCAAATATATTTTGGTTTGTTATCGTTACGAAAGTGATCATATAGACCATTCTAAATGCAAAGATTCCAGATGTTCGAGAGAGAAACTGACTAAAAATAGCTCGAAGATTCTGGAGTGCCGGCTTTCGCATATATAACGAAGATCGGTGTGTAGCGAGGCCTATAACTATAAAGTAATTGGTGCATATGTTTTCAATAACATTTGGTGCTCATTTATTAAAAATATCCTAAAATATAGCTCGCGGTTTTGCTGCTCACTGATTCAAGCAAGTCCTCGAAATTTAATTTATTAAGATCTGAGTTTGCTCGAGACAGCGAGCAGCAAAGCTGCGAGCATACCCACTATATTTTAATATATTTTTATCATTAAGTAATTCAAATTATTGATATCTATTTCTTTTGATGAAAATGTCTTAAAATAGAACTACGTATGCTCGCAGCTTCGCTGCTAACTGACTCGTAGACTAATTAGATTAATTTATATCTACTTCGCTTGGTATAAGTAAGTGTCTTCAGATATAGCTTCGTTTGTTATAAATGTCTTCAAATATATCTTCACGTGGTAAAAATGTCTTAAATTACAGCTGTGTATGCTCGCAGCTTCGCTGCTCGCTGACTCAGTCAATCTCCTTCACTTGGTATAAATAAATGTCTTAAAATGTAGTTTCGATCAGCAAGCAGGGAAACTGCGAGCATACGCAGCTATATTTTAAAATATTTACACCATTAAGCAAGCAGCTTAATTTGTTAATATCTACTTCGCTGCTCACTAACTTAGACATATCCTCATAATTTGATTTACTGATATTTGCTTCGCTTAATAAAAAAGGTATTCAAACATGGTTTTGTTTGGTATGAACAGTGTCTTAAAATATAGCTGAGTATGCTCACGGCTTCGCTGCTAGCTAACTCAGACAAGTCCTCTTTATTTAATGCATTGATATCTGCTTCGCTTGGTGTAAATGTCTTCAAATATAGTTTCAATTGGTATAAGTATATAACATAGTTATATTAGGTATTCTAATCGAATGTACTAATGTCATCCTTCACTCAGTAGAAATCTGTGTAAATTGTATATGCAGCTATATTTTAAGATATT
>JAUIMW010002015.1:0-11356 GCA_033557785.1 Enochrus cinctus | reverse complement strand
AAGCTTGACCATATCGAATGTTCCCACAAACCAGTGCATTTAGGTAAAATACATCGGTTTTCTTAAAAAGTTTCTAACCCTACATGAAGTTATAAATTCGTAAAGCAAATGTCAGAGACAAAGTGCCACAAAACACATTTAGAAAAATAAACGATTCAATGGGAGACAGTAGTGACCATTTTTTCATAGAATAATACAAAGGAGTAAATAACCACAAGTATGGTAAATTTCTTTTGCATTTTGTCAAGTTTGGTACTATCAAAGTAAACAAAGCAAATCGTCTCTACCAAACTACAGACGTAAAAACAGATAATTTTTTTTATGAATGAATAGACCTCACTCAGAAATCAGCGCATCTAAACTAGTTCTCTTAACATTTAATAATTTTTTCTGGCTTTGTTGTTAACGTGGGACCATTACATTATTATTATTATTTTTTGTCCAAAATTATGAATTCTATGTGCTGGCAGAGTATGTTGGTATCGAATAGAATCAGACAGTATAAGACGGCTTTTGATTTTTAAGCAATTTTAAGTTACTTCTTCATATGCACAGATATTAGTAATTTTTTTAACAAATGTGAGAGATTTTCGATACACTTTTCCTAGATTTTATCAGTTGATAATCACAACTTCACTGTTTGCTAATATGGAACCTCTGACAAAAAACACCAAGGAGTTAGTAGATTGTGAGCTTCAACAACTAGACAGTGTTATGTTATTTGCTAAGTCCAGCAAAGTAAGATGTACTCTGCAATCTGTTATTAATGTGTTTTTATTTTAGATTATACATATTAGATTAAACTCATATGTATAACTGAAACCAAATAATAAAATGAATGCATATCATGTAAAACCTGGGTGGTATTTCATTTCCTTTTATATTATTTATTATTAAATATTGAATGAATTATAAATAAAAGGAGGAGGGCATGGTATATCCTCCAGATACACAGGTCATCTACATACATGGGATATCTTTTATGATATAAATATAAATAAAATAAAAAACATGGAAGGCACCACTAATAAAATGTCAATATTCAAAATTGTTTAGTTATAGAGAATTATTAAAGTTCTTAAGTTGTTTGCAATATAGAATTTAATCAAAAACATTTCCGAGCAATAACTTGTCTGCGAAACCTTATCATATGTGACATATTGTGAGATTGAGACCTCAGTGAGAATTTCAAAAAGCTAATTTAAAAACATCTTGCATGAAAAATTGTATGTAAAAAAAATTAGTTTTTCTAGATACAGCACTTCTTGACGGACAAAAACATGCTTGGGTAAATTGATGTAAAAAAACTCTACAGCAATTCAACGCAGGAATTTCCAAAAAACATGTACAGTATAGTTATGAACATATGAACCAGAAAATAGAAGCCAATCTTCTGTTTGGGTGTTCCAAGGTGAAGAAAATCTAATAAAAGTCATCCGTTCTTGAAGAGTGTTCAAAAAGATGGTGATGATATTTAAGTCAGGTTATGTAGCAACAATTCCTCTTCAATATAAAAAAATGTGTGTACAACCTTGTTTGCCTCAAATAATAGCTGAGCTTTGAAAAACCAACTTAACATGATGAAGACAATGCAAGTTCATATACAGCTCACCAGTCAATTTTTACAGCAAAAAAATGTTGAATCTTCCTCCATTCTTTTCCAAAAATTAAAAACAGAAGAAGTCCACATTTTAAAAAATGCAATTTTGCCTGTACCAACAAATGAGTGGAATAACTGCTTCCAATTCGGTTTGAGTAAATGCAAAAGTTCTCTAATCATAATGGAGAATACTTTGAAAAATAATAAAGTTTATAAAATCTATTTGATTTCTTCCATCTCTATGCAAAACTTAAAGGCATATATAATTCTAATTGATATCTGTGAAGTGCCTCCAAGACCTTTCTTTAATTTAAAAAAAATCAATATTTAATATTTTTGATAGAATTTAAAAAACTGACATGTAAATTTAATTAATACGAAGAATAACTGCAGCACATTCCATTCCATTACTCCTAATTGATATTAAAAAATAATGTCTAATGATAGGATTCCGAAACTTTCTCTAAGTCTATCACAAAATTCCACCATTAGTTTAACTAATCAATAAGAAGATTATAGATTACGCCATTATCTACAATCTTCTTATCTGGAAAACATTTCATTTAACATAAAGGGAACTCCAATGTTGCTAGCTTCCACAATCCATTAATAAAGGAGCATAAAAAGCAAAGCACAATAAAAAACATTATACAATACAAACCTCGAGGAGGTAAAGGTTCGAGCTTAAACAAGTGGATATGAAAAAAGAATGTTATATTAGGTATATTTGATGAGACTGTAAAGAATGGAAGAAAAAGGACTCATTTTTGAAAAGCATACACCGATACGTAATGAAACGCAGTGCAGTGCATTCAAAATTGACCCTCTTAGCATTCTAAACAGATTCAGGATGACACAGAGTAGTAACAGCTTTAAAAAAAGTATATCTCTGAGAATCTGTGAAAAAAAATCTATATTAGAGTGGCTGCAACTCTGTTTCATTTATGTAGATACTCTCGTTATTAAAAACATAATAATGTTGAATAACAGTTTACACATGGTCAATACACATGTATTGATGTTTGTTTTATATATAAATAAAAAATTATTAATCCAGAATTCCTGTTTACAAAGCCCTGCTTTGCAAGTTTACTACTCGGTTTATAATGTTACCAAACACTTTTTTTTTGAGAAAAACAACAAATTTGTGCATATAACATAAATTTTTTTTTCTCAAAAAATTATTCCTCAATTTAACTAAAAATCAGACAAACCTGTATACATTCAATTAATATTGATGATTAATATGGTGTTTAATATACATATGTATGTATGTATGCATATTGGTTATGATGTAATGGAGGAAAAATGCTAACAAGGTACCAATAATGCTCAAATTAGTAAATATATAATTAATATTTTTTAGTTTATAAAACATAGATAAATGATTTAGCTAGGATTATCTAAATTCACTTTAAACTCAATATATTTTTATGCCCCTCAAAAACAAGTTCCTCATTTGTTGAGCTCATCACTTATTACATTATTTAATAATAAATTAGAATTGAATTAAAAATCTACATATAAAATACAACACATATAATTGTAAATTTCTTTTCTAAGAGTTTAAAACTGTAATTTAATGTGAATACCTTTTAATATATTTCTTATAATATAATATTGTATACAAGTAAACATTACAAAATAAATAAATTTATTATATCCACAATCAGTCTTCAACAACAAAGAGATGCTACACTAAGTAAAGGTAACTACAATTTAGAACTTTCATAGTTTTCCATTTTCAAAGATGTGACCAGAGAACTTGATATATTTTCAGAAGCATTTTCTAGAGTAGATTTGGGTTGTGTAGTGTTATCATCGGGAACTTGTATGACTATTTTACAATTAGTACGATCTTTCGAAGGTTCCATCGTAGTCATTGTAGAAAGAAATTGTCTTCTTAAAGCAGCAGTTGTAGAAGGGTACTTATGTATTTTTTCATCATTGATAGGCTGAGGAGGCGACATTTCTATGCAAATACTATCGTTGCTAATTGTGTCAGATACTCGATCGGCACGAACTAACACTGGTTTAGAAGCACTTTTACTCCGAAAACTACGATTTCTTCCAATGCTTGTCTTATCTATATCATGGCTAGGGCATGTAGAATGATTATTGATGTCATCACCTTTTCCTTTTTCCGATATACTACAGTCTTCTCCTGTTGTTATACAGCTGCAAGCATCACTACCGCTAGTCTGAAATGAAAATTAATAAAGATTAAAATTAAGATATTTTTTACTTTTGTCGTATCATTGAATTATGTGCATGTGAAAATTTCTATATTACGTGTATCTTTTAAAAAACCTAATATGTATATGTGTTAAATTTATATTTTTGTTTTTGTAAAGGTGTATTAAAATGTGACTACCTTACTAAAAGGTTTCTAAAATAGAAATTATTAAATTTAATTGCGCTTTAGTTGCTGAAAATAATAATTGTAGCTTTTATGAAGAACCATAAACATTTGTTGAAGATCGTATTTCTTAATTCTTTTTAATAAAAAAGTGGGTTTATACACATACACACACACAAATCATACAATAAAAGAATAATATTGAAATAGTTGATTTAAAACAGAATTTTCAAGTATAGAATATTTTTCAGTTATGCTATTGGTAACATCGAAAGTTTTTCTTCTTACAAGACTAAACCTTAACTAACTGGAAAATTTTCAATATCACCAATTACTTTTTGAAGCATTCCATATTAAATTTTTGTTTTAAACGCATTTAAATGCCCGATGATTTATTAGAATGATTTGATATGGAATGTTTATTGCTTCAGTTTTCAAGTGAATGCGCAAGTGCTCTATACATTTTATAAATAACCAAAAAGTAAAAATAATATTAAACATAGGTGTAATGAATATAATACGAAGTGATAATGATTGTTGCAATTTGCGAACATGAATACTATTTGTTATACTGTATTTTCAAATATTTCCATTTATTACCTTAGGCACTTTTAGGTATCATTTGACTTTTAACTTCCACAATGAAGATTTCAGGTCTAATATAAGCACTTTTAGTCCGTAAAAATATTGCATGCCTTTGGTGATCGGGTTCCTTCAGTTGCAACTAATTATAAAAACAATTTTAACCAAATTAGGATTTAATACTTAATTTATGTAACTACATGTTTCTATATTGTAAATATTATTTTTGTTTAATAATATGCCAATAATACTTCATGAAAGCGTAAGTAATATATGCATAAATTGAATATTTACAAAATGATACCTATCTAATTTATTTTTAAATTAAATTTTAACATTTAATGGTCATTATTTTATAAAGAAGTACATATTTCAAATCTTTGAATTTTTTAATATGTTCTTCAATACAACCTATTAAAATAACATACTTCTGACCCTGTAGTCTACCAGCTTCTCAGCTCCAAGCTTAATTTAATAATAATTTTATTATATTTTATTTAAAATTAAAATTCGGGAATAAGTAATTTAACAATCTACATATATGCTTCTGCAACCCCTAGAGCCTATAATTTAAAATCGACAGCTATTCAATCTTTAAAAAGAAGTTATGCACTTATTACATTTTTTTTTACTATGCAATAAACCTTTATCTTTGCATTCTGGTAGGAGTCATATAAAAATAAGCTAATGCTATTTTTGAAAATAATATAATTTAATAAAATATATAAATGAGAAATCATTAAAAATAAAGAAATTAAAAAAACTAAAATCAGACAACTTACCTACCTTGTAATTGAGCATAGAGCCTGCCAGAGCCCTTGTGGAAGCACCGCCATCATCTAGACTAGTGTTAACTGACTCGGAAAGGCTACTAATGCTCAATCTTTGTGCTGAAACTAGATCTGCTTGAACTTCTTGTTTCTGAGTTGTTGGCCCTAAGCTTCCAGCCAAAGCTACAGTACTAGCAGATTCCCTATCAATATCTCTTAGTACTTGACTTCCACTAGCTAGAGATATACTGGCTTCACCAATAGAAGGATTGGCAACTTTGTTGCTGTTTGCATCCATGGATGTATTATCAGTATTTTTGTTAATGTTATAACTAGGTTCGTTATCAGATGAAGAACCTCCGCAACCTCCAGAGCGACAAAGTGATACTGGTACTACACCATACACATAAAACAGCAATATCGGTACACCTATACCAACTGCTAATCCAGCAAGAAGTGGTGATACCAGAATCTGTAAAAAATAAATATATTTCAGTTAAGTTTAATAATGTTATGACATTTAATATGGAAATATGATTAAATTATGTAATTATGAAAATAAGCATAATTAAATATAACGTACTACAGAATTAAAATTATCAATATGACTATACATTATATACCAGCGAAAATTTTCATATCTACCAACAATATTCAGTCTATAAACAGACAAGTTTCATTGAACAACGCATATTTTTCTAGTGATTGGCGGAAATCTTTGATTTTTTGTTTTCTTTTGAAAAAAACTGCAGCCAAAACACATCGAATACGCTGAGTGTGCTCTTGGTAAATCACGCTTTGAGTATTTTAAAAAATTTAAAAGTGGTGATTTTGACATGAAAAACGAGGAACGCGGTTGACGGCTGTAACAGTTTGAAGACGTCAATTTGCAAGCATTGCTGGACGATGATGAAGGTCAGATGCAAGAAAAACATGCAAAATAATTATATTTAGCCAAAAATCTATTTCCAATCGTTTGGAAGCCATGGTGAAGATTTGGAAAGTGCCACATAACATGATAAAAAATGAATCTATTTTTCGAATCCCAAGCGAAAACATTCATATGTTTGTCCTGGGCAACTGAGCAAATTCCTTTAGACAGAAGACAATGCTCTGTATTTTCTGAAACAGTTACGGAAGAACGTTATTGACAACAATTGATTGAATTAAGCAACGCAATTTTGGAAAAACGCCCAGAATACCTAACAAAATACCACAAGCAGATTTTCCTTGACAATAAATCTCTACTACATGACCACCCAAGTCACAATACAGCAGCTTGATTGGGAACAACTACCATATGCGGCTTATTCGTCAGACTTGGCGCCTTCCGACTACCAATTATTTTCATCATGGCCAGCTCTTTTTACAAAAATGTAAAATAATCCAGAGAGATGGAAAAAATGTGCAGCTAGTAATGACAATTACAATAAAATATTTTGTACCAATTTTTCACAATAAAGGTTTAAAATTGAAAAAATCAGATTTCATATTTATATACCTAGTTTAACAGGAATGTATATTTTGTTATAAATATTTTTGGACATATTAAAAATATAACATACAATACACACTGCCATTGAATGAATTAAATTATAGTTGGGAGGTTTGAGTATTGTAGTAAATTAAGGAACCAGTGAAACCATGAAAGCAAACCTGACTATGCGTATTAGCTATGTGTACAAAAATTGATATATTAGCTAAAAACTGTGAACCATCGACAATTTAGAATTTTGTAAGGGTAGAGCATCAATAGAACAAAGCTTAGATGTTGAAGACATTCAAATTCATCAAATTAACCAGTGGTTATAATTAAGAGTTTTGAAGACTTTTGGACAATAAGATAATATGGCGAACTAAATAAGTGAATTTAAATTTGAAGGCTAAAAAGAAGCACTGTAATAGAAAATTAGGCCGCAATATTGCTAGAATAGCTGTTTACAAAGTGTTTTTTTACTAGTTATTTGTTTGTATAAAAATTCGCCCTATTAAGAAACAACTTAATTACATTAATTTGGTTAATAAGTTACTAAAATGAATGATATACGACCCAGCAATTAAGTGTATGTACCATTTGAAACATATACTCTTGTTCAATTTCGAACCTAACATACAATTTCAAATTTCCCGCAAAAAACCGATTTAAAATGCTCCTTTCAATTTTCAATTATTTCCATCAATTCATGAAATTAAATATTAAGTTTAAAAATCTTTTTTTAACAAAACCTTTTGTGTTTTTATATATCATTTATTATAATGTATAAATTTACTTTCAATAACTTAAGTAATAGAAAAATATATATCAAGTACCTTCAATAATCAAATGAAAAGGAAGAATACACAATATACGAATAGAAATGGATCATTTTTATTACCGAAAAATAACCTAAGACAATACAAGAAACAGAAATAATAATAATTAACATTTGTGCCAGCGCTATTTCCAGTATTAAAAGCACTTCTTATATGCGCTTTTTGGGATGGTCTTGAGCTCTTTTAGCGATCTGGTCTTTATTTCCTGAAACGTGGCAAACATCCATTCTTTCACGGGTCTTTTCAGTTTTTGGGAACAGAAAAAAGTCACAAAGGGCTAAGTCCGGTGAATACGGTCACTGGGGCATGATTATGGTGTGTCTTTTGGCCAGCAAATCACGAACAAATATTGATTTGTGCCCTGGCTCGTTATCGTGGTGTAACGCATGACTGGTTTTTTCAAAATTTCGAGCGTTTTTTATTGTTTGTATTCTAGCAAGAACTTACAAAATATCAAATTTGACCGAACTTGGCGTGCGTTTCTCGGTCGTGACTCTTCAGGCAGCTTTCATTGAGATGGTTGGACTTTGGTTTCGACGACATAACCATATACCCGTTTCGTCACAATTCCTTAGTGATGCTCATGCGACGGTTCTTTTGGTCACAATTTAGCAATTTTGGAATAAACTTCGCTGATACACCTTTCATGCCCAAAACTCCTGAAAAAATTACATGACATGAGTCAAACGATATGCCTCATCTACTTGCGTTATAGTAATTTGACGATTCTGTTTAGCAATGTTCTTCACTGCTTCAACATCAGGGCGGGCATCGTCATTAACATCATCTCGGCCTTCTCTGAAGAGCTTGTACTACTTATAAACTCTTTTTTGCTCAAAGTAGATTCCCCAAATGCCCCGACAAGTGCGTCTGGGTACTTAATTTTATTTTTCACACAAAATTTAATACAGATTCTTTGATCCATTTCTAACCAAATATTTTTCTTTTCGAAAAGGAGCTCTCATCATAATTTTGTTTACGTGTTTAGCGCAATATGACATTAGCTGTGATTATATCTGCACGACGTCTTTGTTAACTTACATATCAGGTATGTGCATAACAATGTTATTTATTCCTATATTTTTAATGAATTTTTGTATGTTCACATAACGCAAGTTTTGGTTATGAATTTTGCGTGTGTCAATGCACTCTTCAAAATATGTCTATAAAGGGAATTAAGACTATCAAATAGTAATATTTTACAGTTTTTAATGTAAAAACATTAATTTTATTGAAAAGATTTGGCCAAATTTAACTCAGAGGTGAAAAAGGAGATTTTTGAAACTGAATGTATTGAAGTTCATGAAGGAGTCGAAAATAGAAAGTGAAATAGCAAATAATAATATGTTATTTGTAATACATTATTTAATCTATTTGCAGCAGGTGTAATAGCTTCTAAGGATCATGTGGTAGAAGATGATGTAGCCTCAAATTTTGAGGAACCCGTGAATATGGTAAGTTATTGTTGTCCACGTTGAACGTCTACTAGTCCGTACAAGATGCCTGCCTTCCATTCAAAATGCGAACACTTTCTTTATCTGTTCGGGCTTTAATTCTGTTGATGAAACCTTCCTTATGTTCAAGATGTGCCAATTCATCGAGATGCCTCCCTAACGTTGAAGGCACTGACATATTATAAATAACAGAAGATGCAGCAGTTTGGTGCTATTGATGAATATTTTACAAATATTTCAGCTTTTATTTCTCAGGAGTCTATGTTGAAGGTCGATCGTGGTAAGTTACTGTTATCCCAAAAGTGCACTTTCAGAATATAAAATGTAAGCTCTGAGATATTGTAAGTATAATAGTCTTAAATTTTATAAACGTTTTAAAAATTGACTTGTCTAGTGTTTGTATACAAAAAGGTGTTATTTCTATGGATATCTATCGATTAGAGCTTAAATTTTACAGAGTTTATATTTCACGTTCTGATAATACCATCATAAATTACACGTCCTGTAAAATTATGAAACTACATTCAGAAGAGTTTCAATTTCCGTTCAAGACGTCCACATTGAACATGTCTACAAGATGCTTTACGTATAATTTTAACCTGTTAACCGTGCGGGACGTATAAATACGTCAAACGTAAATAATATCGGATACGGGTAGGATATATGAATACTTCCTTGAAATATATATTGCGACATTGCGGGAGGTATATTTTCAAACAACAAAGGTATTAGTCACCCGTACATATATCGACATTAAGACGCGGGATCAGTATTATTTCGTTATTGAGTGTGGTGGACGTGCTCTGGGTGAGCAGTGACGGAAACGTATTTACACTTACCTACCTATTTATGTATTATATATTATTTACTTATATTTTTTATATTTCCAACATTATTATTTTAAAATACATTTTCATCCATTAAAATGAATGAAACCGATATCAGCGATGACGAAATCAAACTTCAAGTAGAAAAAGGAGACGTATTATGAGTTCATCATCGAAGTTATCTGACAGTAATTTTGACTACGACACGGAATTGAGCGATATTGTGAACGAAAATGTTGAAGAAGTTGATGAAGTTGGTCCTAGCATTGTTTCTGAACAATGGATACCTCAAAATGCAGAAAGACTACCATTTCCCTTTACTATTTGAGAAGTTTTTAGATAAGAAACTTTAACTACAGAGCAAACAAATTTGTACATCGCCCAATTTTTTGATAAAAATCCTGAATTGAATTCGGGAATTCGAAAATGTATGGATACAAATGAAGCTGAAATGAAGCTTTTTTAAGGCTTCTAATTTTACAAGGAATAATTGGAAAACCGTTGGAACTTTTATTCAAGAAAAAAAAAAGAATAATGAACATATAGTAAGATTTAAAGACAGATTGTTTTAAAATGGAAGGATCAAAATGACAACTCTTGGTCGTCTAGGCTGTCTCTCCTACCCCTCTTTTTTTAGTTATAGATTTTTAATATTTTTTAGATTTGTTAAGGGGTGAAGAAAAATAAATTGATTTACTTTCAGAGGACACAAGAGTTTCCATTTCTGCCGCGGCCACATTAAACATCAGTACAAGATGCCTGTTTCACACTTTCTTGGTGTTATTGAGACTTTAAGCACCTTGATCAAACCTTCCTTACGTTCAAGATATCGCCCTTGAACATGTCTTTTATATTTGCATATCTTTTAATCCAAAGAGATACCTCCCAATTGTTGAAGATATAGACATCCTACAAGAATCAAAGCACAGTTCATAATTTTGTTTTTGTAGACTGTAAATTGTATAATTGGTTGTCGTGTCATACATTTATGATCATTTACGAAAATAAAAGAAAGAGAACACCTGAAAATAGAATAGAGCAGGTGAGCGGGAAATTTGTAAGTTTATTCCGTAGGATGGTAACGAAGTCGAGCGATTACCACCTATATACATCGGAATAAAACACAGTTTTCTGTGCCACCCATAATAGCAACGGTTGCCGCGTACAATATAAAATTATTTCAATTAGATCTTCACTAAAATAAAATATAAAAGTGCCATCTGCCGGTTGCTATTTTATTTGCTTTTCAAATCTTAATGTTTTGCGAATTTATTTAGAATTAATATGCTGACCGACTAAAAGAATGCTTTTTTCAAATAATATGTAAAATATTGTAATTATATGTAATTGATCCCAAATTTATCGATATTTTTTAGTGCACTTGTGTCAGACAAAAGCTGCCAAAATATACTACATTAAGAATATCAGACACTTCGCTTATACTAAGACCT
>JAUIMW010002014.1:0-11356 GCA_033557785.1 Enochrus cinctus | reverse complement strand
TGTAAACTGGCAAGAAAATTATGCTTAAAATGAAAATTACAGTATCTGTTGTGGCACGAAGTGTATTTCTATCCAGTAGACATCATAGCTTTATATGCAAACCAAGTACTATGGTATACTTCTTCTGCCCCTGAAATTAAAGTTTTTTTTCTAAAATTAGAAATGTATCTCATTTGACGTATACGCATTTTTTTTTTCAATTTTCCACTATGAGTGTCGTTTAAAAAAAACTAAAAATCCCGAAAACGATAGGCATGCTAGAAAATTTTTAAAAAATGGCGGCCATCTTGGAATTAAAAAAAAACATCAGATTCGGCAGTGACTTATGGTTTAGGTAGATAAAATAAATAATTACAAATAAAAATAATAACGTACCCTTTTCTGTATCAGTTGATTGTTTCTTTTTTTATTTTTCCCTCCTCAATGATGCCAGTAAACTTGTCATTTTCTTTTTATACGTTTTTCTTTTGCTGTCAAGTAACGTAGCCAATCTAGCCCAAGCAGCTTCTTTCTTTAATTTGTTATAATGATCTGGATGAACTGGGTTCCACAATACTGACTCGTCGCTCGCTGATATCCCCGTAACATTACGTACTGCATGATAGCTCGTTGTGTAACATGTTACATTACACCTAGTAACGTTGGTCAGTATTCACCTTAAGATTTTTGCGTTGTTTCAACAAGAAAAGCTAGAATAAAATATGTGCTTTGATTACTCAGTATTCTGTATATTCAGTATACTGAATAATCAAAAATCTTATACTAATCATGAAAATTCAAATGGATATTTTTAACAACAAAATGAATGTCCTTAAAAAATCGCAGATATAGTTAATAGCTCAACGAAACATATTAAACGAAAGCAGATATGAACTTTAAATTCTACGCTTCTCTTTAAATATAAATTTTTATTTTATTTAATGTCAAAAAATTTGAAATTGCCCCCAATTCTAATGTCACTTTTGATGAACACTAAACGCTTGCGACCGGTTTGCGCACACTTGCGCAGGTTAGCAATAAACCGTCCATTTTGATTCTGGTATTTACGAAGGCTGATTGATTACATGGATAGGAATCTTTCAATTTTTTTAATAATAACTAAGGTATACTAAAATAATTAAACATCCCACATTCGTTATTCAAGCTAGTAATTTTTAGTATGATTTCTTTGTTTTAATACACGACACTTAATATTTTGTATGTTCAGCAAATTGTAAAATAGGAGATAATGCGAAATGTGCAAGTATGCATTTTTCATTATTTAGCGGTGTCGTAGTCTTTTTAGTCACGCTTTCAATCTCAAGTGAGTCGCAATTACAAAGTTGCATTTCTTCACTTTTTTAAAACAGTTCTTTTTGATTGTCGTGTGAGACAAGTGCACTAACCGAACATTTTTGTCTTAGAATGACAGCTGAGGTTATGGCCAATGGAACGAAGGAGAAATGGGACCCAGGTGAGGGTTGCGGATGTAGTGATACTCTTTTTATGATTTTACTATGCTGGAATTCTTGTACATACAATGCGACTTCCATGAAAGTAACCACTTGTTTCTTTTACTTTATGTTAATGTTAGTTTGTTGCATATATCATTCTAGAAGAACTACTACACGTATTACATATTACGTTCTAACAGAAAGTTTTATTGCCATATGACTGTTGTAACACTGCATATGTTGCTGTTCTTCTAGAATGGTGTTATAAAAAGGACAGTGGATTTTAGTACCTACCATTGTACGTACAATGATAGCATGACTTCTTTAAACTAGGTTTCTTCAACTTTTACTTTATTCCTATTTTTGTTTTGCTATTTATATAATGCAATAACATAGTGATATACCTTATTGTTGTTTTGTTGTAGTGTTTATTTATTTAATTTGTATTTTTATATTTTTTTAATAAAATTTTTATTAATAAATGCTTCATTTTTGTTTTATTTGTATGAATGCCAATTGTTACTATGTTTAGTTTTTTTTTTTAATTGAACTTAGAATAATATGTACTTCTGCTAGCAACTGCGAGTAGACCCTCTACGGCTTCATTAAATTTGATATAAACAAATCATAATTGTGCTGCAATTAAAAAACTCTTTGTACTTGCTACAGAAGCTGTATTTCAGCTATCTTTTAATAAACTTTTTTCTTGTTTTATCACGTTTGTAAATATGAAACTCCATTTCTTTTACAGAGAATACTCATTTACTGTAGGAAAATGCAAAAAAAATTATTCCATGTATTGTCTATTACTGCTTCCACATTTTTCCCATCTCTCGGGGAATTTGTGGATGTCAATTAAAAAATTTGCTTTTTTGAAAGAAACCAGTAATTGAGCAATTTTCTTATTTTTTTTTTTTTTTGTAAAAAATGCGCTAATCAACAAGCAGTTATCCCATCGTTGCAGCAGGCAGTGGTTGCAATTAATTTTTAATGTTATGAAAAAATATATGATTGTATTTAACTTCTATTGTTGTGACTTAAAAGTATTTAACAAATGTAAACATAAGAAAACGCAGCCTCTTCATTGAGTTATATAAGGGCAAATTCCAGTTTCATACAGACCTGGTATATATAATAAAACATACTTTAAGTGCTTTCAAAAAATATAACATATTTTATGATAAAAAATATAATAAATAATAGTATATTAGTGAAAGCTCTATTTTTCCTTAATATTTTTTTTAATACTAAGAAAAGTTTTCTTTAAGTGATTTCCCTTTGATTTTTTGCTTTATTTCATTTGCAACATACTTCTTGGTGATTAGGTGCATTTATGTATCGATCACTTTTCAGCTTGAATAAACGGATATTAAAAAGACAATCACAGTTCAATAATCCTTCTACTACCTTGATTCACTAGAACGCCAAGAATGAACTAATGCAAACATTAACATTGTCATACAGCGTTGATTTTTATTGGGTTATCACATAAGTTCGTTCATATTTTGGAGCAAAAATATTGGTCGAGGGGATATTTTTGTAATGTCAGTTGCGGTGTACACTTGTGGCTACATTTTGGTCTAAAATTTATTTAATTTTACTACTTATTTTGTGATCTTGTGTATAGTAAAAGAGAAAAACGCAACCCAAGTAGAGAGGAAAATATGCAATGCAGTTGCCAATTACGCCGTACAACAGCGGTATGTCAGCTTCAGAAACAGAGAATTCAGCCTTAAAGATTGCAAGCGCTTCGGCCTGTAACAATTGACAGGGCCATGATATTGTCTGTGGTGTAACGAAAATCCACATTTTACACTGCGTGAGAGAGTGGACATCATAAATGTGTCGCATAGTACTTCCTTACTGAAGGCTATGTCAATCGTGCTGATGTGTGGGTTCCGCATGATTTGAATGAGCACCAGGTGATACAATGCATGCTTGTTTGTCATCAGCTCATTAAAAAGAACCAGGAAGAAATATTTCTTCAATATGTGGTTACTGGCAATGAAAAAATGGATACTATACAACAATGTTGCGCATCCTTGCTCTAGGTCTAAAAAAGATAGTGCTCCTCAGACATCGCCAAACATTAGTCTTCACCCGAAGAAATTGATGTTGTGTATTTGGTGGGATGTACAGGGCGTAGTCTACTATGAACTGCTACTAAATAATCAGGCTATCAACTCAGTCAAATACTGTGAACAACTTTTTAACTGTTTTAAGACAGCTCTTGCACAAAAACGGTCTGCACTATTTAATAGATGATGAATATGTTTTCACCATGAAAATGCGTGTCTACATACATCTGTAACCACCGTACAGAAGTTCTTTATATTTGTATCAATAGATGAGGTCGACGAACCCTACAATGGAATTTAATACTGATTTCTTTACTGCAATTCCTACACCTTTCCTGTGGTTTCGATCCTTATTACCAGATTAGGAGAATGGTGCATTTTCTATGCCACACCTACCCCCACCCAGCCACAATGTGTCAGCAACATCCAATCTGGGTATAGACGTAGCTGTAGCACTAGTTTTGGTACGCCCTCGGATATTTCATTTCTGTGATTGATCTCTAAGTTGAGCTGATAAATATATTAGGAATAAAAAAATTATATTAACTTTATGAAAAGAACTACTAACACCTTGAAACCCAGAGTTGCATAGAAGAACCAAAGCATCTGAGTTATAAATTCCAATCTCTATTTCTTAACACCTGACACATTTGCATTTGATATTTTTTCAAAGCAGAGTGGTAATTCGTTATTCATTTCTTCTGGTTCTTGACATTTCTTTAGTTGCCTTACTTCTTTTCCAAAATAAATAATACAGTTTTATGAATTTGTATTCCTGAATTTTTTGAAAGATAATCGCTATACTAAGCTTGTCTCATTCGAAAAAAAAAATACTGAAGAGCCACAGGCTTTGAGTAAGTATAGGTTGAATTACCAACTATCATTAGAAAAAGAAAAGATTTAATAATTGCAGTACAAATATTGTTTCTTTTTATTAAATTTAAATCACACAATTAATGATCTTGACAACTATAAATTTTTTTAATTTTCAGCTTTATCTCGCCTATTAACATCACTGCAACAAGCTAGCGAACTGCCATCTACAGAAGAAGAATTAGGATTTTTAAGTGATCTTCTTCAATCGAAGGAATTGCACGCCTTAGTAAACGTTCATAACAAAATAATTAGCAATGGCGCTAGTGATAAGTTCTTTCCGATGTTGTCTACATCCATGACTGTTATGTCCGATGTTTTAGAAGTTCTAGTATCCAAAACACACGTCTCCGAAGATTGTAGAGAGCTTTTCTTTTTGTTACAAAAACCACATGTTCAGGTATTCAGTGTTACTTTTTTTTTTTAAATTGTTATATAAAATGTACCCTTATTAAATGTACTTTTTTTCAAAGGGTCTGCTATGTGCCCACGATGCAGTAGCGCAAAAAGATTACTATCCACATTTGCCTGAAATACCTGTAGAAGTAGACGAAGATGAAGAGACAGTTAAAATAGTACAACTTGTAAAAAGCAATGAGCCTCTGGTAAGCAGAAATTCTAATTTCTAATATTTATATACACACACCGCAAAAGTTTAGGATAAATTAAAAAAAAAAACTTTAAATCTTTAATTGTTTTGTACTTCCATTCTTATCAAAAATCATTCATTAAATTACGTTAAAATTCCTGTGAGATTTTTGTTACACACATATTTTGTAATGCATCACATTATTAAAAGATGTAGAATTTAGGATCTCCTAGAGATTACTTTACTTTATTTTATTATTTTATAAAATGTGTTCCGTACTAGAAACTCAAAACAATAAATAAACAAATATTTATTGGTTTGGGTATATCTTTAAATTTTATTTGCATTTCTTAAATTTATTTACTAACATAATTTTTTTTTTCATTTTGCTTTTTATGAATCAGTCTTTTGTTGTGTGTGTACTAACATGAGTAAACAAAGAAACAACGAAATAGTGAAATGCCTTACAAATTATTTATACAAGTGTTTATATAATTTTTTCTTGCTTACAAAGTCTGGCGCTCAAAGTGCTGAGCCTATTGTTGTAAGTATTTTATAAAAAGTTAGAAGCTTTTCCTATCTTTTACATCTAATTCTTGATGCATTCGCTTCTAATAAGGCACTCTTTTCAACACTAGAAAATAAAAAATTTATTATTGATAATTTGTTAATATATTTTCTCTTGTGTAGGGAGCAACTATAAAAACAGAGGAAGCCTCTGGTAAAATTGTGATAGCTAGAGTTATGCACGGGGGAGCTGCCGATAGATCGGGTCTTATACATGTTGGAGATGAAGTCGTTGAAGTGAATGGTATCAATGTTGAGGGAAAAACACCAAGTGATGTATTGGAGATACTTGTAAGTTCCACATTGCATGTATATATTAATTACTTTATTAATGTATTTTTTACTTTCAGCAAAATTCTGAAGGAACAATAACATTTAAATTGGTACCTGCTGATGGAAAATTGAATATAAGAGAAAGCAAAGTTAGAGTTAGAGCACATTTTGACTATAACGCTTTGGACGATCCTTATATTCCATGTAAAGAAGCAGGATTAGATTTCCAAAAAGGCGATATTTTGCATATTGTATCTCAAGATGATGCATATTGGTAAGTCTCTCATAATCAGTGGAAAGAACCAAGTCTATTTATATGGGAGTCAGTTAATTAATGAAAAATTGATTGTAGGTGGCAAGCAAGAAAGGAATGTGATCGCATGATGCGAGCAGGCCTTATACCAAGCAGGGCTTTGCAGGAGCGTAGAATCATAAATGAGCGAAAAGTAAAAGATGAGGAAAAGAACGGTGAGTAAGACGTGAATGTTGCCTGCTCTCCGACGCTTTATATGTGCTCTTTGCATGGCAGATACTCTCACGAATACATTTGTGTCTATAGCACACTATTCTCACAAAACTAATCAGGTAACGTTGGCCGTAGGGCTGTGCTCTGTTTCAGCTTTGCCTGTGCTAACCTGCAGTCAGTCCCCGAAATCCCCTCGTTGTGCATCCAAACCTAAAACTAAAAAGATTATGTATGATACAGCTGAAAACGACGATTTCGATCGTGAGCACATTGCAACGTACGAAGAAGTTGGGAAACTGTATCCACGCCCAGGCATCTACAGGCCACTCGTGCTTATCGGGGCCCCTGGCATCGGTAGAAATGAACTGAAAAGAAGATTGATAGCTACAGACCCTGAAAAATACAAAACACCAACTCCTTGTAAGTTGCTCAGAGTACATGAAATATTTATTTCCCTTTACATGTGTTCAATTGTTGCATGATCTGTTTTGTTTAGTTTTAAACGATGTAATTTCTCTTGATATTAATATTTTTCATAATTTTACAAGATACTAGCAGGCCGATGAAACAGGGTGAAGTGAACGGAAAAGAATATTTCTTTGTTGCAAGAGAGAAAATGGAGGAAGAGATAGAAGCTTCGAAATTTATTGAATTTGGGGAGTATAAAGGAAATCTTTATGGAACTTCCACGGAGAGCGTAAAGGCTATAATAAATGCTGGACACGTGTGCATTTTAAATCCTCATTACCAAGCACTAAAAATGTTAAGAACACCACAATTGAGACCTTATATTATTTATATAAAACCCCCACCTATTGATGTTTTACGCGAAACTAGGGAAGCCTTGCATGCGAGATCAACTTTTGATGTTCATAATTCTCGAGGTTTCACAGTATGTACAAGCAATTTTCTTTAACTTATTTTGTTATTAATAATTTTGCATTGTGTTTAGGAAGAAGAATTCCAGGATATAATAAAATCATCGGAACGAATAGAATTTTTATATGAACATCTTTTCGATGAACAAATTGTTAACGCTGACTTAGCTGTTGCATTTAGTCAACTCCTTGCTGCCGCAAATCGAGTAGAAACAGAACCAACCTGGGTACCTGCCTCTTGGGTTCAGTGATTTGTTGAATTTTATATTACGCTTTCTGTACTGGAAACTACTTTATTGTTACAATTGTTGATATTTCGATATGTCTAATATTAAGCATATTTCTTTAATTTACGTTGACCATGTCAAATGAAGTATAAAGAAGTACACTTTTTAAACATTTATAGAAGGAAGCTAATGCAAAAAAAATGTGTAATTTGTAATTTTCGGAATAAATTATTAAAGGTGGGAGTTGCTCAATGATTGAAAATTATATTTCTTAAATGCAATTTTGAAAATTTTAAGGTATGAGTTTTCTTATTTTTTTTTAAATCTAATTAAAATTTAGACAATAACACTCTTTTTTAGTATATATTTAATTTGACATGGTTTCAATAGCAATATACATTTGCATTATCCTACGTATTTATTTAAAAGTACAGAATATCAAAAATCAGTATTCTCTAAATAATATTACAGGAATAAATTTCAAAAATTTTAAACCAGGACTTGTTGTAGTTTAGTCAAATGAAAGTTATTTATTCTTCTACATATTCAAAGATATTTTTAACGTTGCATTTATTTTGCTTCAATGTGCAAATAAAAATTTTTAAAAAATAAAAATATAAGTGAGCCAAAATATTATATTGTAATATACTTTTAATCATGGAAGATGCCTACATTTTATTAATTAGCTAACTAAATAGCTAATTGTTAATCATAGATATAAAGTAAATAGGGATAATAACTAGAATTATAAATATTATTGTTACTTCGTTTTAGATAATTAATTACCTGTCGATTTACAGAAGTTATTGGATATGGTTAAAAGTGGTTATCCAAATGTTACTGCTATCATATTTTTTTTAAATTTGCAATCGCAAAAATTTCTACTTAATTTATGTACTATATTAAAAAGGATTTTTGATTATTTATTTATCTAAGAAAGCAATAATTTTAAAAATTATTAATCACCAGTTTTAATGATAATTTATTGCTTATTTTAACCATTTTCCAATAACTTATTTTAGATGTCACCACTGCCATTTCGTAAATGATTAAATTCTAAATTGGTGTTTGAACTTAAATAATTTATTATTTTAAGCTTTAATTCTAAAATAGGAACACTTTTATATTAAATCGTAAAATATGAAAAAGTGCACCTAATGTGAGTGGTATTTTAAATCCTATTCAAATTCACTGCACAGAAGTCAAATATGTCTAAAATTTTAGTCCTCAAAAATAGGGATCAACTATTTACTTAAGAAGTTTTACAGGTACAAGTAAAAGGCATTATTTTTAAAATTTGATGTCTCATGTTTGACCGTTTTGCTTTTTAAGTATTAATAGATGGTTCATTAAATATCCAAAATAAAAATGGAAAAAAGACCTATATAATTGACAATATAATCCTAAAAATACAATAATCCTAAGTCATTTGTTATCTTTAGTTATCTGTGCATTTTTTATCATCTACATCATATATATACATAGGAAATATTGTAAGGGGTTATTTGAATGTCATCAACGTAACAAAAGACATTAGTTTTAACGAAAATTTTAAATGCTTAATCAACTGTATATAAATCGAGTATAATCGAAATGCATTTATTGTTAAATTAACTCATCTTAGTGTGGAAAGTATCATTTAACTAAATGGTCATTCAATACAACAACGGTTTTAGTGAACCCCATTTACCTTCTTATAAATAACAGTGCCTTTTTAAATTTTAACCACTTTTAGTCGTGTGTTCGAAATTTATTAAAAATCTACTACGGAAAATAATAATCATGTAAACAAGTGTTTTTTGCGTTTTGTTTTAACTGCACTTATTTTAGACATATTATGGCTGTATTGTATTTAAAGAAAACATCATGATTGTTGATATTTTATATTATAGTACAATTAAATTTAAACAATTGATATCATTTAATCACTTGGGTATATGAAAGATAAATAATCAATTTATTTATATGCTATAAACACTACATATTTATGACATGTGATTTACCCACATAGTAACAGAGTAGTAATGCCAAATTGCGTACCTATAATATATAAATTATTTTGAAAAAATATTGTACTATATTTTTCTTAACAGCAATATAGTTTAAGTAATGCATGTGTCAAATTTGGAGATTGTGCCAATTTTAAATTATATAGCATATAAATAATTAAATTTTTGCTTAGTTATAACGATTTTTTTGCTGTGTATAGTGTGCATTATAAAATCTAAATTGTTTCAATAAAATTAATGATTACTTTTTCTAAAATTGCTTTATTTATACCTTTTCTTTGCTGGCTTTTCTTTACTGTGGTGCTCTTCTGATGGCAGAATAGATTGTAGACCTACGAGTAAGATTAAATATGCTGGCAATCATTCAACATCTAACTGCATCAAACCAATTGAAGCTTAGGCTAAATGCTGCAACTGCAATGAGAATCACCTAGCAAGCTAGGCTGTGCAACTAGTTCGAAGAAAATGTTTGTCTGACCTTGGAAAAAGTGTGCTACTCAACATCCAAATCACAGATGATACAAAGCAAACTAAAGTCACTTCACAGTCAATTCAAGCACCACATATGCTTATTTAATAAAAAAGGAGCCACCCATTAGATTATATAATCGGCAGACTGATTGGGAACATCACTATACTTTTCTATTTCCCAATCCAATGGATTGGATCCAAATGAATCGTCTGTTTTAAAATATCAACAAAAATGGCACCTTCTTCGTTGTTTGTAGAAGATATTGGGATGTCGTGGTCTGAAGAGCAGGAATCATGTAGATCTTTCCAAAAGTGACTTTTACACAATTTCAAAATAATTTTTCTCTAAAAATGTTTATAAGATATTTTTAAATGAATTTCTTGTGATTTAAGTTTTTGGTGATCAGAAATAAGGTAAAATTAAAAATAAAGATCACCTATAGAATTATCTCCTGCCTTCAAGAGAAACTTAACTAAGATTCTTTAAGAAGCAATTACAGACATATGTATTTGTAGCCAATGTCAATTCAGGTTTATATTTTAGTTAAAAATGAATATATTAAAAATATGAGATAAATGCATAAGTTAATAAGAGTTGGATTTCTCCCTTTTATATATATTAAAAATAAAGGTAAATATGCTTGAATGTCATTGACATTTATCAAATAATTTTGGCTTAAAAATATTTAAAATTTGAGTTTACAAGATGCAAATATATTTTTAGAAGACAGCTTGAAATAAGAGGAAAAAATGTTTATTCTACACCGACGTACGTCATGATTAATAAACTGGAACATTTTCCAATGCCAAGACAGTTAAATAAATTTTTAGTTTAATCTAAAAATTATCGTTTTATATAACTTGGAAATCGTCCGTTTCGGCGGGGACCTTTAAGAAAACAATGAAATAGGTGCGTGTGTTGCTGAACAAAAGCACGTGTAAATTTCGTTGTTGTTTCAATCTCAAATTAGTAGCTCTGAATCAGCTCTCTATTTAACAGAACAGGAGGCATTATAAAAAGTGCATACGTGAAAGTGGCAAAAATATATGTTATGTGTACAAAGTTTAATTGTTGTCCTTTGGTAATAAATATATTTTATTGAATGTCTACCAGCGCTTGGCACATATTGGCTTTTGCTTTAATTAAACCTCGCTAGCAAAGATGGTTTGTTTGTATTAACTTGAGCCAATTTCTTCTTTTGATATATAGAACTCTACTAGTCTAGATTTATCAATTGATTGTTTACCAACAATCTCATTTGTTTTAGATTACTTATGACTAAACACAAATAAGCAATGAAAATTGATTTTCTATTTTATAATATAAGGGCATAGGCTTCTAATTTACAAGAAGTTCTTAATAAAGGGAATTACAAAACGTCCGAATAATAAATGTAAGGATATTAAACTGTACAGCTACTGTAATTTTCAAAACAAATGTATGTGGGACGCGCTTAGGAATTTGTAAATTTGATAAGAATTCCTCGAGCTT
>JAUIMW010002013.1:0-11357 GCA_033557785.1 Enochrus cinctus | reverse complement strand
TTTCCTTTGTTGAGTCTCTAAATATAGAAAGGAAACCACTCTTAATGTATCTGACTTTCAGGGGAAAACAACTGAGACGTCTAATCTAACTTTTTTTTTGTTACTAGGACGAGCAAAGTTGCCTGGCAAGAAACATCGATCTTAAAGCTAGGGGACTAGCCAAACTATAAATTCACCTGATTAATGATAATTTAAATCACTTCCTCCTGGAAGGTTACACAATTTGAGGGGCGACTGGCCCTGAAAGTTTTTGTTTTCCATTTGTTTTGTTTGCTACGCTTTGGGATATATATTTTATTTTAATGGACACTCAAGGAAGTTATGTGTGGTTTCCTTTTAGGGAAAATGGAAGTGCCGATAGGATTATCGAGATTTTTGAAAGTATATTGTTAAACTCGTCCCTAGACAAATCTTCCATCCTCCTGGTCCTTCAGTTCTATGGATAGCATATAATAAATTTTGAGTATATGGTTGAAGACACTGTTTTTAATCCTACTCAGTCCTGTTCATCAAATTCTCATGGCTGTTGACTACACATACAGCTGAGGTATCATCTGCATACAAGAAGATGGGTGCATCCACGTTATTTTAAAGGCTGTTTATATATAAGATAAACAAGAAGTGTCCGAGAATGGATCCTTGAGGTACCCCTATCATTACCCTATTAAAAACCGAGGCATGACTGTTTCCATTACTGGCGATGATTTTTGTACATAGACGTCTAAGATGTTATAAATTTTAATAGTCCACAAAGAGTCCAGCTAACATCTAACTTCCTGATGAACAGTTCAACTGCACCAGTACTTCTGTAATCATAACATAACTCTTTTCCTGTTTCGATGTTCGATGTAGGCATTCTGCCATTCAGCCATTTTATTATTGAAGATAACATGGGAAGGTATTCGAGATGATTCCCTCTTAGAATTAACGTATGATAGGAAAGGTTGGGGGTCTTTGCCTCTGAAAAAGTCAGCACCGTAGCTGTTCTTTATTTACATAAACTTTCATCTTTTCAAATTCACTATAATAGTCGTCTAGCTTCGCACAGTGCTCTCTATCTGAGAAATAACTATTTATTAAAGTGTAATATTTCTCCAATTCCTGACCTGCTGCTAGGACTATTTTTGTTTTCTCTATTCTACATTTTATTTTTCCTCTTTGCTTTTATATATTCACCTATTATTTATTATTATTATTTTCTCAAAATTTTATCAAGTTCTTAATTTTTTACTGTCAGTAATCAAATTAATTAAATAATCTGACGTATGTCCATGCGCTATTTCATATTTTGTTTTCATTAACAACATAAACTATCGTCAAAATTTCAAAGAAGTTTTTGTCGCAATTTGGTGGTAGATAGACAAAAAACATTTGTAATTGATCAATTTTTCAAGAAGCTGTTTAACACAAGATCCAATATCTTACCAGTGGATATTTCTTAATATATTATTAAAAAATTTTGTATATAAATGTAAATAAACTTCTTATTCTTATATTTATAAACATGGCAAATGAATAAATAAAATAAACATAGCTGTAAAATTTGATTTTTTTTTCTTTCTCGTTCTGATAGATTCTATTTTTTGTTCCATAATCAAAAAATTTTACTATTATTGGTCTTAATTTTCCAGGAAATATAGCCCTACGTCTAATACTTTTTCTAAATATTTTAAATCTATTACAACTGACCAGATTGATTGTGAGATACAACACCTTGCTGACGAAAGTCGATGTCTTCTTTCAAAACACTTTCAAACAAAGTGTTTTAGATTACTGGTCCTTTCTTAAAGCAGCCCTGGTAGTCTCCGCGTAGATGGTCTCCATAACTGAAATGTCTATCCCTGATTGTGACTGCCAAAACCTTAAACACGACATCCAGAAGTGCAATTCTTCTATAGTGCAGATTGTTTTATCGCCAATCTTGTAGATCAGGCATACCACAGTCATTCTTCACGCACTTGGTATTTGCTCCTCTAAATCTGTCTTATCAGCTCACAGAGTCAACTTCGCCTCCTGTTCTCCCTCTTTTAAAATTTCAGCGGTGACTCCGTTTTCCTCTTCACTCTTATTGTTCTTCATTGTGTTGATGATCCTCTCTATTTCTTCATATATTGGCTTTTCCCTTTTGATTAGACAAATGTTAGTTTTGGGCAAAATTATTTCCTTGGTAAATTTAAATGACACAGTAGGAAGTAAAGGTTACGAGAGACTCTAAACAAACTTTAATTCTATTACATTGTGTTTTGATGATCTTATATAATTTCAATATTTATTAGGATTACTGATCTATTTTTAAGCTGTATATTATGCTCTGTTTGAAAAAAAAGCGTTATCGCAACAGAGTAAAAAACAACGCAAAAAAAGACCACCAGGGGGGCTGGGGAACACGGAATGTCCTCCAGGTGCACTGTCTTCTACGTATTCTGGATGTCGTGTACAAAGTTTTGGCTTTCATAATCAGAGATAGACATTGCAGTTATGGAGACCATCTAATCGGAGACTACCAGGGCTGCTTTAGAAAAGAAAGAACAACGGTGGCCCAGGTGTTTCTGCTTAAACAAATCCAGAGCAACTCATTTGAGCTAAACCTACATTTTTTTATTCCATCTGTAATTCATTACACTTATAAATACTGGCGGTTCTCTACTTTTTCTATATAATTAGAACATGATGTGGTCGTTCAGACCAGTAGAACAAAAACAACATGAAAGAAGGACATCAGGAGGTCTGAGGGACATGGAATGTCCTCCAGGTGCACCGTCATCAACGTTCTCTTGATTGATATTTAAAGATCTCCTCAATATTTTTTTTGTTTATAATAATAAATGATTTATTAGTATTATTATTTATTTTATTTGACTCATGTTACATGTGTACCACTTACGGAAAGAAATAAAAAGTTTTGCTTGGGTTTTGGTTAGGTAAGGTTAATTCTAAATTTATTTTTAATTAAGCATACTGATCGGTTTTATAAAATACATTTATTTGGAATAAATATCGTCAATATTAATAATGCGAAATAAAAATCATGAAACGAAGAAAGACCTGACATATCAATGACGTTACATATGTCAAAATTACGCATGAGATTGTACTCAATATGACGTCATCGATATAATCTGACATTAAATTGGTTTTTTTTGATGACGTAAACGCCAAGTGGAAAAAATTTGACTTACATAACCCTTAAACAATTTTGACATGTATTTGACAGACGGGGATACCAATATAACGATTATTTTAAATCTTTGTCGCTACATACAGGTATCCAATAAAGAGATATTTATTGATTTTTAGCTATAAAAGAAGGAACACCAGGAGATCTGGGAGACAAGGAATGTTCTCCAAGCACTCCGTTATTTACATTCCTGTTCACATTTTTTACAATAAAAAGAGAGTGTAATTAAGCTAAAAATCTTGATAATACCCTTTATTTGTTGTTTATGAAAAACGTTGTTTACAGAGTATCCCCTGGTGGCCTTTCTTTTATTGTTGAAAATCAGTTGACATCCTTTTATTGAAACACAGTAGAAAACAACGCAAAATAAGGTCTGGAGGATGTGGAATGCTCTCCAAGTGCACTGTCATCTATGTATTTCTAGTTTATCTAAAATTCTTGATGGTAATCTTAATTTATCTAAGTTAAACCAACGAATACGAAAAACGTAGTTTGCCGAGTACCTGGGGGACATTCCATATCTCCTTTTATTGTTAAAAATCAGTAAACATCCTTTTATTGCAAAAGAGTAAAAAACAACGCAAAAAAAAGATCACCAGGGAGTCTGAGTGACATGGAATGTCAGAGTCACCGCTGAAATTTCGAAAGAGGGAGAACAGGAGGCGAAGTTGACTGTGTGAGCTGATAAGACAGATTCAGAAGGAGGAGCAAATACCAAGAGCATGAAGAATGACTGCGGTATGCCCGGTCTACAAGAACGGCGATAAAACAATCTGCACTAACTATAGAAGAATTGCACTACTGGATGTCGTGTTCAAGGTTTTGGCTGTCATAATCAGAGACAGACATTGCAGTTATGGAGACGATCTAATTGTAGACTACCAGAGCTGCTTTAGGAAAGGAAGATCAACGGTAAACCAGGTGTTTTTGCTTAAAAAATCCAGAGACAAAATATATGAAGCAATGAAAGAACTAGGAAGATGGGGACGTGTTTAAATGTTTGAAGGGAAGAGCAAAGGAATTCGGGCTGATAGTGAATGAAAATAAGACAAAGTACCTAGTAATGAATTGGGAAAGAGACTGGCAGAGTCATAAGTCTGAGTGGTGAGTGCAGCACGGAGTACATGCTCGAAATGATGGACAGCTTTGAGTACTTAGAAGATACAAATTTTTACTACAATCGTAAGAAAAATTAACACAATCAACCTTATCGTGGTAGAAATCATACCCAAGCCATGATGAATTTTGTTTTTATTGTTTATGAAAGATATTGTTTTTCATTTGATTACATTTTAAGATAATTTATTTAAAGAACATTAGAAAAGTTGTTAAGGTCATTTTGCAATTGCAGACAGTCATCATGGTTTGATATGGATTTGAATTTTTTTAGATCGTCAGCAAATAGGTTAAATTAAGAATATGAGAAACACATAGAAATACCATTTATTAAGAGATTGGATAAGGCAGACCCTAATAGCCCATAGGGAACATTATCAAAAGCTTTCTGGAAATCTGTCAGGACAACATCAACGTGATCGCTCTGGCCAATGGTGTTGAATAAAAGTGTAAAGTATGAGGTTAACATGTACATGCGAAACCCAAGCTGCTGGTTGATTAATATATTTGTAGTGCAAGAAGTTAAATATTTTATATAAAAAGTATCTAGTTTAGATAAAGATCTATAGTTATAGACCAATTTATTGATTATGGAACAAAAAATAGAATATACCAGAATGAGAAAGAATTCGAGGTTAGTGACATGGTCGTGAAAGAAGATCTAACAAGAGAGCAACCGAGTGTGTTTAAGACTGCCAGGAAAAAGTTTGGTATTAGAAATGTTTGGGCACAAGATAGGAAAGTTATTGCAACTGATTGTCAACAATAAAAGAAAGACCACGAGGGGGTACTCAGCAAACTACGTTTTTCGAATTCGTTAGTTTAACTTAGATAAATTAAGAGTACCATCAAGAATTTTAGGTAAATTAGAAATACGTAAAAGACATTGCACCTGGAGGACATTCCATGTCTCCCAAACCTCCTGGTGCTCTTTTTACTGAAGTTAAAAATCATTAACATCCCTCTAATCAAATAGATAAATAAACAACATAAAAAAGAACCAACCAAACAACATAAAAAAGAACCACTATCAACAATTTTAGGTAAATTAGATAGACGTAGAAGACAGTGTTCTTCTTTTTATGGAAGTTAAAAATTAACAAACAACTCTATAAGCAAAGAGAGTCTAAAACAACATAAAAAGAACACTTTTAATTTCCTTAAAATCAATTAATACGTTTATATTGAAACAAAACTTTAAAACACAACGTAATATATACTCTGCATTTAGTTAAAAGTCTTGATAATATTCTTAACTTGTTACAATAATTTAGGATGGAAACTAATTTAATATATTTTGAGCTTCGTCATACTGTCGTGGATTACACTACTCCAGATATTAACACTCCAATTATCCTGGTAACTATTTATATACAACGTATGAAGATGGATATTGTCATAGCAATTTTGTGATGCAGTGACAGCTGCAACACTTGGTAAACATGAATATTGACGATCACCTACTGATCACCAAATATTGTTTAGTACATAAAACTGTCTTTTTGTTTTAAATTTTTTGTTGAATCTGTTTGTGTATATACGTTCTATTTTTATGTAATTTAAAACCACCAGGGAGTCTGGGGGACATGGAATGTCCTCCAGATGCACTGTCTTCTACGTATTTCTAATTTACCTAAAATTCTTGATAGTACTCTTTGTCTAGGTTAGGACCCCCTGGTGGTATTTCTTTTTTTGTTGAAAATCAGTTAACATCCCTTAATTACAACAGAGTAAAAAACAACACAAAAAAGGACCACCAGGGGGTCTGGGGGACATGGAATGTCCT
This sequence comes from Enochrus cinctus, assembly GCA_033557785.1. Taxonomy (NCBI): domain Eukaryota; kingdom Metazoa; phylum Arthropoda; class Insecta; order Coleoptera; family Hydrophilidae; genus Enochrus; species Enochrus cinctus. The sequence continues at coordinate 5,277 of JAUIMW010002013.1, read as the reverse complement.
CCAGGTGCACTGTCTTCTACGTATTCTGGATGTCGTGTACAAGGTTTTAGCTGTCATAATCAGAGATAGACATTGCAGTTGTGGAGACCATCTAATCGGAGACTACCAGGGCTGCTTTAGAAAAAACCAGGTGTTTCTGCTTAAACAAATCCAGAGCAACTCATTTGAGCAAAACCTACAACTTTTTATTCCATCTATAGTTCATTACACTTCTAAATACTGGCGGTTCTCTACTTTTTTTATATAATTAGAACATTATGTGGTCCTTCAGACACGTAGAACAAAAACAACATGAAAGAAGGACACAAGGACGTCTGAGGGACATGGAATGTCCTCCAGATGCACCGCCATCAACGTTCTCTTGAATGATATTTAAAGATCTCTTCAATACTTTTAATTGTTTATAATAATACATAATTTATTATTATTAATATTTATTTTATTTGACTCATGTTACATGTGTATCACATAAGGAAAAAATACAATTGATCAGTTTTATAAAATACATTTATTTGGAATAAATATCGTCAATTTTAATAATGCGAAATAAAAATCATGAAACGAAGAAAGACCTGACATATCAATGACGTTACCAAAAACATATGTCAAAATTACGCATGAGATGGTACTCAATATGACGTCATCGATATAATCTGACATTAAATTTGTTTTTTTTTTTTTGATTACGTGAACGCCAAATGGAAAAAATTCGCCTATATTAATGTTTTGTTGTATTTGATTGTATAGTTACATAACCCTTAAACAATTTTGACATTTATTTGACAGACGAGGATACCAATATCAATGCAGAAAAATGTATTTACGATTATTTTAAATCTTTGTCTTTACATTTGTCTACTTAGTATTCCCTTGCTCGATTGTTGGTTTATAGATAATTAAATGAAAATTTACTCTATGTTAACTACTAGAAATTTTGAATCCACGAAATACTATACAATATGAAAACATTTTCTGCTATATATATTTCAAAGAAGAAGAAAACATTCAGGTAATGAACAGAACGTCAAAACATTCACATAACCATATTGAAATTACATTCTAGACTCATGAAAAATTCTGTTATTTAACGTAAATTTTTACCAGTACATTAGTCTAAATAATTTACTTGTGTAGAATGGTTAGTACGATTGCGTGAGCCAATCAAAAGGAGAACACAATACGGAAGAAAATGACGTTCTGTGCAGCGTCACTACAGATGGAATCAACTCTACATTCTAAAAAAAACTATACAGGATGTTCCAAAAACGCTGAGAGAAAATATATATACATATTTTTTATAAAACCCTCCATTAAACCACTTAATAAAACTGCTATAAACATTATCTCGCTTAAATTTTAGTTTTTTCGTAATTATTCATGCGATCTTACTAAAATTTGTTTGAAATAGGGATCTCCTTTCTTAATTTTTAAATGACACACTATGTACTATGTATCGATGGAGTATTAATTTATCTTCAAAATGATACCAACATGTATACCTTTACCTTTGTTACTTTTTACAGAAATTGCAAATTATTATCAAGGTTTTTCTACAAGTTGGATGAATTTCCATATTCTCCAAATCGTTCCTTTATTGTAAATAATCACATTACTGTCTGATGACAGTGTACTTGAAGAATGTTCTCCCGATCTCCAAGTGGTTATTTTTTTATGTCTCTTTTCCTTATAATCCAATAAAGAGATATTTATTGATTTTTAGCTATAAAAGAAGGATCACTAGGAGATCTGGAAGACATGGAATGTCCTCCAAATACTCCGTTTTTTACGTTCCTGTTGTTTTATACTCCATTTGCACTCGGGGATGTTATCTCATTTTTTAAAATAAAAAGAGAATCTAATTAAGCTAAAAATCTTGATAATACCCTTTATTTGTTTAAGTCTCTGTTGGAATAAAGGGATGTTAACTGATTTTCAAAAATGTCTGGGGGACATTTCATGTCAGGTACTCGGCAAACTATGTTTTTCACATCCGTTGGTTTAACTTAAATTAAGAGTATCATCAAGAATTTTAGGTAAATTAGAAATACGTAGAAAACAGTGCAAACATGGGATGTCCCCCAGGTACTCGGCAAACTATGTTTTTCGTTGTTTAAATAAAATTGTGTGTTTGTACTTTATTTTTATTTATTCCACACTACATGTTTCGCCAGTGACTGCTGGCTTCTTCGGGTGCTGCAAGTAAGTTTGTCAAAATTAAAACCAAAAATTAAAAATCTGTCTGTATGTGAGATCTGTGTGTTCGTTTAGGCACATTTTTCCATATTTCTTTTTTGATTTATCGATTTCCATACTTTCCAGTACTGTTAATTTCATTCCTTTGGGTTCGTTGTATATTAGTTTAGTTTTTCCTCATCCATGTTGAGTACATTTGCATGCATGTGTCTACCAGAAGCTGAACATATTTTATCTTTTTTGCGCTCTTTTATTCTTTGTTCCAATGTTCTTCCCGTTTCTCCCACATAATTAGCTTCACAGTCTCCACAAAACACTCCACTTTTCTTCAATTTATCTGTTCTATCCTTTGTTAACTTAAATGTTAAAGAAATGTTGTGATTTTTCATTATACGTTTTAGGATATTGTTTTATTATATCCTTTGTTATAACCTATCCAACTATTAATCTTCCAACTGAGGTAACAGATGTAATAACGGACGAGGGTAATTTTTAATTTCGTTTGTGAGAATTTGTAAATAATGATCTTTAGTTATACAAGTTGAAATATTGTAATTGACCTGCAAGTAAGTCCAGAATATATATAAATAACATATTTAATTTGAAAGAACAACCAATTAGGTTATTTATAAGATTTTTAATTTTTGATTTTAATTTTGACAAACTTACTTGCAGCACCTGAAGAAGCCAGCAGTTGCTGGCGAAACATGTAGTGTGGAATAAATACAAAATAAAAATTTTTACAAGGTAGTACAAAAACTGAATTTTATTTAAACAATGGTTAACCTTGTAAATGGACAGAACTCCGTAAATAATATGTTTTTCGTATTCGTTGGTTTCACTTAAATAAATTAAGAGTACCATTAAGAATCTTAGGTAAATTAGATATATGTAGAAGACATATATGTCTTCTACGTATTTCTAGTTTACCTTAAATTCTTGATGGAACTCTTAATTTATCTAATTTAAACCAACGAATACGAAATACGTCGTTTGCCGAATACCTGGGGGACATGGAATGGTGGTCTTTCTTTTATTATTGAAAATCAGTTAACATCCCTTTCTTGAAACAGAATTAAAAAACAACGCAAAAAAGGGCTACCAGGGGGTCTGGGGGACATGGAATGTCCTCCAACTGCACTGTCTTCTGCGTTTTTCCAATTTACTTAAAACCCTTGATGGTACTCTTAATTTATCTGAGTTAAGTCATCGAATTCGAAAAACGTAGTTTGCCGAGTACCTGGGGGACATTACTCTAATCATGAACAAATAGAACTAAAAACTACCATTGCCTATGATAATCTAATAAATATGTTTGGGAGTGAAAATTGGGAAAGTTTATATAGCACAGAAAACGTACAAAAAGCTGCAAAAAATCTTATAACGAAGCTCAGTCATTGTATGAAAAACTCTAAAAAAGTAAAAAATAATAAAAAGCGAGAATGAAAACTTAAGCCTTGGATAACAGCAGAATTAATATATTTACTGGATGTGCGGTCAGCCTGAGTAGTCGTAAAGCGTGTTGCTGCTGCTTACAGTGATTATTTACATTTATTATCAAATTAGTGAACAAAATGCCAGCTCGAAAATCTACTGCAAAGAGTGCTGAAAGTAGTGATGATAGTGATGCAGTCAGATTGGACGTTGAAAGTGTTCTTACCGATGAACTTTTCATTAAGAGAGTTACAGAGATTGTACTTTTCAAGTTTTCAAGGACCAATATGAGGTACAAATCAAGGCGCTAGAGAGTAAGGTACGCGCACTTGAACAAAAATTGGAGCACGAAAGTGACAGAGCAGAACAATACAGTCGAAGAAACAATTTAAGACTGTTTGGAGTACCAGAAACTACTAATGAGAGTGTGAGTGATGTTATTATTGATATCTGTGAGAAAAGGTTGCGTAGAAGACAGTGCACCTGGAGGACATTCCATGTCCCCCAGACCCTTGGTGGTCCTTTTTTGCATTGTTTTTTACTCTGTTGCAATAAAGGGATGTTAACGGATCTTCAACAATAAAAGGAAAACTACTAGGGGGTCTGGAGGATATGGATTGTCCCCCAGGTACTCGGCAAACTACGATTTTCATATCCGTTGGTCTAACTTGGATAAATTAAGAGTACCGTCAAGAATTTTAGGTAAATTAAAAATTTGTAAAAGACAGTGCACTTGGAGGACTTGACACCCTGGTGGTCCTTTTTTACGTTGTTGCAACAAAGAAATGTTAACGGATTTTCAACGATAAAAGAACGACCACCAGGGGGTCTGGGAAACATGGAATGTCCTCCAGGTACTCGGAAAACTACGTTTTTCGTATTCGTTCGCTTAACTTAGATAAATTAAGAGCACCATCAAGAATTTTAGATAAATTACAAATACGTAGAAGACAGGGCACCTGGAGGACATTCCATGTCCCCTAGACCCCCTGGTGTTCTTTTTTGTGTTGTTTTTCACTCTGTTGCAATAAAGGGATGTTAACTGATTTTCAACAATAAAAGAAAGACGACCAAGGGGTCTGGGGGACATGGAATGTCCTCCAGGTGCACTGTCTTCTACATATTTCTAATTTGCCTAAAATTCTTGATGGTACTCTTAATTTATCCAAGTTAAACCAACGGATATGAAAAACGTAGTTTGTCGAGTATCTATGTACTCCAGGTTCTCGGCTAACTACGTTTTTCGTATTCATTGGCTTAATTGAGATAAATTAAGAGTACCGTCAAGAATCTTAGGTAAATTAGAAATACGTAGAAGACAATGCACCTGGGGGTTATTCCATGTCTCCCAGACCCCTGGTGGTCCTTTTTTGTGATGTTTCTTACTTTGTTACAATAAAGGGATGTTAACTGATTTTCAACAATAAAAGGAAGACTACCAGACCACCTAGTAGAACGACCACCAGGGGGTCTGGAAAACATGCAATCTCCCCCAGATACTCGACAAACTACATTTTTCGTATTCGTTGGTTTAACTTAGATAAATGAAGAGCACCATCAAGAATTTTAGGTAAATTATAAATAAGTAGAAGACAGTGCACCTGGAGGACATTCCATGTGTGGTTCCCTGGTGGTCCTTTTTGCGTTGTT
>JAUIMW010002012.1:0-11360 GCA_033557785.1 Enochrus cinctus | reverse complement strand
TATATATATACGTTACGTATATGGAATTTGTTTGTAAGAATCCATAAAGCGTTGATATTTCCTTAAAGATCTTATAATTATTATTATTAATTATTAACTATTAATTTTCAATAAATGTAAATTTTTGTTTTATTTGATTCATGATCATATTGTAGGAACTGGGGAAAAATACACTACTATAAATTTAGAATTACAATAATGATCAACTGTACGAATAGTGAGGAATAAATTTCAATAAGTTTCACCAAATTCTGCAATATATTTTCACAACGATTAAATATAAGAATATTTTTTGGTCGTTTGTTTTTTATTTGACTTGTTACATATTTCATTAAATTAATTTGTAACAACAATTGTACTGTACTCAACAATGCAATTGATTATTTCGAAATTTCGTTCACATTTGACAAATTTACATTTTAAAGAATTGAAGTTCAATTTCTAACTGTCAATCTGATCAAGAATTGATTTGAACATTTCAAATTAATAAATTTTTAATAAGCAAGAGTAAATAAAAATTTTATTCATTCTTGTTATTCCATATCAAATTTTACATCGATATATAAGTTTAATTTAAACTTTTATATTTATCTGTTTTTTATTAAAGTATATTAAAGTACATTAAAGTAAGAGATATACATAATAACCGATGTGATAATAACACTTTTGATAAACCAAATTTAAAAATATATAAGTAGCAAATTTTAACTACAAATAAAATTCCACGTCTCTGGTATTTTATTTTCGCGAGTGGGGTCTAAAACGTATTGCAGAATTTTCAGTTTGATTTAATATCACAAAACAAATCAAGTCAAATTTTAATAATACAATGTAATTCACTGTAAACATTATATTTTATAAACGGTTAACTTCAGGCACATACAATTTTATTGCTTTTTAAAGTACAAAAATACATATCGACGTACTCTGTATAATTAAAAAAAATCAGTTTTATTAATAGCTACAGTTTGTCTATTTGTATTTTCAGCTGCTATCGGAGAAATATAGATTCATTTAACACCTGTAAATGCAGGGTGTAATCAAATTAGTTATAAAAATCTAGGTGTTTATTTAAAAATATTAATTAAAATTTATCTTATTTTTTTGTCCCAATAAATGTAATGTGCCATGTCGTTCAAATCCAGATTATATGACAAAAGGTTAAATTTTGCATTAAATGCTTATATTTATTGGAATAGAAGTGAATGAAGGGCATAATCTTGCAAGTAAAACTACATATGAAAAATCAAAACTCGTTTATGTAAAAACTTTATCTGTGGCATTTCACTACAAAACAAAATACAAAATACGGGACATTCACAAACCAATACAATGAACTTATTCTATCTTAATTAATTTATTAATTTCAAATTTAAATCTATTCTACTTATATGTTCACCAAATTAAGGAAGAACCTACTAAGATTGTAAATACTCCTAAAACGCAATAAGCAAAGAGGTCATCAGTTATAGGGGATGGACAAAATAATATGAACACCATGCAATTTAGTACATCTTATTTCATGTTGACAACACTGCTTCCGTGTATATAGTATGGTGCGTATATGTTGCACAGTTAACATACCAAGTCTTGTATATATCAGTGTAATATACGCCCTGTTTTGCGACGGTTAAAGCAAGCAATCGATTATGTGCTGCGAAAACAGTAATACTTCGATTATAAAACATGGACACTGATTGGAAGATAGTTTACATTGTTTCCTATAAACTATGATTTGGGCTGCTTAATTTCTAAATCCAAACATGTGGGAAATTCCGATATGATTTAGGCAGCTATATTTTGGTATTCATTGAGGCAAATGGCGGTAGAAGAGTGGGACACAATTCGAAAAGCGTGGCCTGATTTTGTGTATATGTGAGGTATCCATATTATTTTGTCCATTCCCTGTATACTCCAATAAAAATATTCTGTGATAGAAAGTATTTGTGACTAGATGAATTTGAATCTGGCTTCTGAGGTACTCGATTGCTAAATCGGCACTCTAAACAATTAAACCACAGCTCGGGCAAAGTAAAAAGAAATCGAAAAAGTTTTTAAATGTGAAAAAGGAAATTTATTAGATTAATTTAAATTGAACATTTGGCCATAGATTTAAAGTTTCCATAGGTTATATGTAAATTATATATGTCCTTTTCAACATGCATACGTATATATGAATGAAAACATTACTTAATTTTTCTATTTCAAAAACATTACATATTAAGGCACTTCATTTTAATTGTAATATACAATATAAATCTACCTTACGCTAAAGTTAGGAGTAAATGTAATTATTTTAAACATTTCAATATTTAGCTATTCATGCCTCAAAATTAATGTTTGAGTTTTCTCTAAGGAATCAGACGTTGTGCGAGTAGGCTTAGTATGTGTCTACCTCGTCGGTTTGATCATCTTATAATATATAACGTTTCACAAAGTAATTGTCTCTTATCACTTTGAAACATTACCTTGTGTTTAGGAATAATTTAAATTTTTGGTTCAGTTTGAAAATATGGATCCACAAATCGTTATGTGCTTTAAAAAAGCAATAACAGCAAATCGTTTTCGAATAGTATTTGCCATAATAACCAACATAAATATAATGATAGACATTAAGTGATATTAATTTAACCATTTTACGTCTCTCATGTACGTTTATGAATATTTGCTAATGTTATTCGGTAATTAAATTTTTGTTAATGTCACTCCATTCCGTAGAAAATTATAAGTGGCACAAAAGTATCGATTTTTTGACCATCCAATTTAATTAAGGTCCGCCTTTTTTAATTTGAACCTTATCGATTGTTTTTGATGGTTACGGATTATTGGGATTATAAACTTAAGCTGCACATCGCAGTATGTTGGCTACAGAAATGATTATATGAATAATTTTTCTCATGTCACAGTGAATATTCATAAGAGAAGTAACTCATGTATTTCAATGAAAATACCTTGCTATTTTCCATGCGGTTTTATCTATTTATAGGTTTTATATTTGTATTTTTACACATATTTATTTTTTAACTTGTATATTTTATAATTGCGGTTTTACTATAAATCAATACGTTTCTTAAAAAATATAAACAAAAACAGTTAAATAGAAATATTTTATTAACTATAAATTGCAAACTTAAGATACAATGTTGTATTAGATATATACTTCTTATATACTTTTTTAAAGTAGAAAGCTTTGAAGCCATGTAAACAAGACCACGTTCTAGCGAAGTAAACCTTCATTTATAACTACATTTGCGTCATGAGAGATATTGACGCACGCAAAAACAAGTAGTTATACAGATTACTCTCTTAAATTTTAAATCGAATCACCATACATTTGCTCACGCCCCTTGTTTCATTTATTTTTTCAAGTATTATGTAGGAAGTAGATGCATAGAAAAGAATAATGCGCTATAGAATTAATACATACATAATATATTGGTTATCTATTTTTAAATTTTCGTTTTAATTCTTTGTTTTTAAATTGATTTTGCTTTAGTACGCATGGTTAGTATACAAACAAAATATTTTTAGTTTTTGCGATTTATGTGTTTTAGAATATTTTGCATCTAATGGATTCGTGTTAGTTAGTCAGTTAACCCAGGAGTTGAGTAAACGCGTTTTTTTTTAAATTGTGGTTTTTCTTAATTTGCTTTAATTAAATTTTATTAATTTATTTAAATAAGTAATCCTAAACTTTTAATCTAATGACAAATCAACAATAAATATATTAAAAATATTGATTAAGCAAGTCAAAAGTTATTCCCAAGCTTTCAATCACGTTATTTGTCAGGGGGAAGTAAATAAAATTTTGGCTTTTGTAAACAATATTTTTGAAATATTTATTTAAGTGAAATCAATTCCAAAATTTAAAATAAATTTACTTTCGTTAAATTTGTGACTCTACAGTTGTTGCTACTAAATTCTACGTAATTAATAAAATATTATTATGAAGATAACCTCTAAAAATAGAAACACAAGGAAACAATTTTTGATACATTAAATTGTTTCAAATATTTAAAAATGATTTTTACATAATTTAATTCATTTAAACATAGAAAACATAGGCTTGAAGATTTTAAGAACTCAATTTGAAGGAGCAATTTATGCTGTAGAGATGAAGTGAAATTTGACAAATGCAAGCTGGAGAAATTTTAATGACAGTACAGAGTTTGATAGGAGAGAACAGAATAGTAGTACTCAATTTTAAGAAGATGAACCTTTATCTTTTCTATCAATTAAAGAAACCAACCTATTACAATTCCTATATACCTCGCCAATGCTTTTCCTTTATACGCTTTACCTGTCATAGAAGGCGACTAACAGGGCACACCCATCATGATACAGACACGAAGTAGAAGAAAAGGAAACGGCCCGGTGCCCGGGGAGCGCCAGGGTATGTTTGGAACCGACTCTGGACATAAGAGTTTGTGAACCGTCGGATGATGTGACTAGTTGTATCAGGCGAACGCAGAATTGGAGGACGCCAGAACCAGACGGAATCCACAACTTATGGATTCTGAAAAGGTCTTGTGATCTACCACAAGTGCATCGCCTATTCATTCACAAGAGCTCTAGAGGATCCTATGAGTGTTTCTGACTACCTCTCCGAGGAGAACGCCTTCTTACTCTTCAACAAAAGAGAGAAGACGGATCCAAGGAACTATAAGCCCATCACATGTTTGTCAATTATCTGCAAACATTTCACAGCTTTAATCAACGAGAAGATCTGGATAGGTTAACTCGATGGATCAACACTAAATTTTGAAATCTTTATCCCAACGCTTCAGTGGGGAGATTGAACGTGTCGCGAGAAGATGGAAGAAGAGAACTCAGCAACATCAAGAAATTGTCTTGCTCAAGAAAGGATGATGCGCTTACGTGATCTTCAGGCGATGAATCGTTAAAGAAGGTGGTAAGAAAAGACAAAAGTTATACGCCACTCCGGCAATCTGCAGTCATGTACTCCACCATACTACAAATATGAGCCACGATTGGGGCTGGTGTGGGAGGAGTACCTGAGGTATCGGGACAGGCCTATAATCACCGACAGGACCGTGGACTACAACAGGTCGGATATTCTGCTGATGAAGAAGAAGGAACAAACGGTGACCATCATAGAAATTGCGGTACTAGTCTCCCACAACATCGCTAAGACGGAACGAGAGAAAATACTTAAGTACGAGAATCTGGTGTACGATATGAAGAATACTTGAAGACTAAATCAGATGCGACTTTTCCCTTTGATGGTGTCTACTGAAGGGATCATGACTTTTCGAGGAATCTGCATGTACTAAAATTACCGAAGACCATCGTCAACGTGGAAAAGCGAGCCATATTGCTGCAAACCTTCCACATTTTAAGGACATTCCTAGGAGAGGATCAAGGAGACGGGATGAATTTCCCTCTTCGCGTCCAAGCCGAACCGCTCTAATTAGAGAAGTTGGTACATTTTCCGATATAAATGTTGAAACTAAGGATCAGCATTTATGCTGAGAAGTGCATTAACTCGAAATAATAATAATTTGCAAAACTTGGCCAGTTTAACTAATGTTTAAACAGTAACATCAGCATAAAAATGAACAATTATGTCAGAATATCAGACATAGAAAATCAAGCTCGAGTAATTACTACGGTCTTCAACGAAAGCTCAGATAACGAAGATATACTGAAATCTATAGGTATAGGATATAAAAGTTGTTTTAAAATTTTAATTCTTTTCATGTTAAACCTCTCCGGGATTACTCAAACCACTAAGGCATTACGTAAAAATACGATTGGGAATGTATTTTATACATTTATCAACATGTTCTATTTTTATGTGTATAGTAAAATATATAATATTGCAAATGAACCATTTACTGCAGTATTTTGTAGTAAATTCAACAATATCTACACAAAAGAAATGAGAATAAACGATTTTATTTAAAGATGCCTCGGAAATAGAAAATACTTGATATATAGCAAACTTAGAGGGGATATAATTGGCAATTAAATATAATGAGACTGTCAAAGAGCATTGAAATTCTTGACACGGACTAATATTATTATTTAATGTGGAATGCTCTGTATATATTTTTTCATTACAGTCTCTGTAAGCAACGCCTTTTTAGATCATAATATAACATTTTCTCTGAATTTTAATAAATATTACAGACATTTAAAGAGAAAATTATAAAAATACTGTACATCGGAGTGTATCATATTTTTTGTTTTAAATTTAGCATGGAGATAGTTTGCTACATTTTTCCATGTGGAAATTGAATGCAGATTTTGTTCATTAACAGATTAAAAGGAACAAAAGAAAATATTCTAGTTAAAAGGGATATCCACAGGGCGTGTATGTTTCAACTGATATAACCAGAGGGGCCGAAAGTAGAGGAAGGGCGGTGCAGCATTCTGGTACTTCTTTGAAAAAAGCGGAACGCGATCTGAGACTTTTTATAAATTTTATAATAAATTCAACTAGAATCTGCACAGAAGTATGCATAAGAATTTTTGACGTAACATAAATTCTGCAAAAATTTGATAAAACGCATAATTAATGCTTAAAGTTTATAAATTTAGAATGATTCACTTCAAATAACTACAAATGGGTGAGATGACACAGAAAAATAAACAAAATAATATCCTACGTTGTGGCGAATGAAAGTAACCATGTAAACGGGCGAATAACAAAGGTGATCAAAATTAGAATGACTATAATAAAGCATTGTGGTACTTACTATTATCCAAACTATATTAGACCTTTGCCTCGTTCTCAATGTTCCCTTGTTAATTCCTTTAACGACGTGTTCTAGTGCATGAAAAAATAGTGTTGCTGATAGTGAGTCTTCCTGTCTCACTCCTTTGTTTATTGTTATTTCATTCATTTCATCCTTCTGTATCCTGACAGTTATCCTTGTACTTCTCATTGTCATTTGTATCAGTCTTCTGAGTTTACTGTCGACTTCCATTTTTTCTAATGGCTCCATTAACTTGTTTCTTTTCAGTCAGTCGAACGCCTGTCTGAAGTCGATGAACAACATTTCGATTTCTACCTCTTCTCTTTTTTAGGGTTCCTCATTCTCCATTCCACCTCACATTCGTTCGTCATCTCTCTTTCCTATTCCCTCCGCCTTATCCCAAAGCAACTCTCTAAAGTGCTGTTTCCAGATCTCTCTGTATTCTTCTTCACCTTCTGCCATCTGCCCGTTATTATTTTTATGCCTATTGTTCTACTGTTATATTGTTTCACTTGTTGGCTTGCCTTCTTATAAAAACTCTTTGTGTTTCGATTGCGTCTTTCCTGTCCCATCTCTCTTATCTTTACTTATGGTTTCTTTCTTCCCTATGTTTCTTTTTACTTTTTGTATCATTGTAGCCACCACGAGGACATGGTCACTGTCCACACATATACTTCTATAAGTCCTCGCATCCTTGTCATTAGTCTTCCTTCTTTCGGAGATTAGTGTATGTTTCCCGGTTTGGAGCTCTCCATATTACCTTGTAGTGTAGTGGATGTTTGTGCGTCCTTCTGCTTATTACCATGTTCATTCTTATTGCAATGTTACCCCGGTCTTTCTCCATTGTTTTTTGTTTTTTTTTCATATACAGTGTGCTTTCCCACCATCGGCTGCAGGTATTCTCCTTTTCCTATCTGTGCATTCCAGTCTCCTACAACTATGATCGTCTCTTCTTTTGATAGTGTCTCTGTTACATCTTCTATACTGTTGTAGAAGTCGTCTTTTACTTCACTTTTCGTATGTTCTGCGGATGCATATTTATTTAGTGTCATTTTGAACAGTTTAAGGTCGAATCTGAGGTAAGCCATTCTCTCATTTATTGGGTTGAATTCTTGTACTCTGTGCCAGAATTTTGCCGAATTAATGAAGACCACCCCTCTCTGTGCCTGCTATTCTACCCCCAAATAGTGCATTATATTATTTTCTTCATCTATTGTTCTCTGTCCACTCCAGCGCATCTTCTGTATTACTGCCAAGTCGATCCAGTATTGTTCCTACTTCATCGCCGCGCTTCCTAACCTAAACAGCAATAGTGAGGATGATAGTTTTTTTGTTTTAATTTCAGTTTAATTGTAATTCATTTTGTGTTTTAATTGATTGGAATCCGGATTCGTTCGCTTTTAGAAATTAATTATTTTCTCTCGTAATGCTGCGTGAATTTCGACCAAAAAACTTGCATTTAATAAAGTAAGTATACTTTAGTTCGTACGTATAAAATTATTTACAACATATTAATTATCACCATTAAATTAATAAGATATTCATATATTTGTCCCAAGTTTGGTCTCCTACCCCTAACACCTTCCAAGTTCGAATTGTCATCAGTATCAGAAAAATGCGAGACCAAAGCACAAGCGTGGTTTACATCTAACGTCACTTCGATGTTGGATCAACCTATAAAAGAGGCGTTGGGTGGTATGCCTGAAATCAGTTATAGACCATGTCAGACAGTTAATTGCATTCAGGAGATCATGTCGCATAAAAGGGAGGTATCCTTTAAAGAGGAGTACACAGTAGACAAGTTGATTTACCTTGTCTGTAAACTGTTTGGCAATGTTATGAAGGGAAACTTTAAGCCTTTTTCCTTGTTTCTTCGTTGGGGAGAGGTGCTTGGATAACTGGCTCGACTAGCTGGGTATCAAATACAAGTTTGATTAACGATATTCTTTACTGGCAAACTTTTTCAGTGCGTTACTATATAGGGGGATTGATGACATATATTTTTGTTTTCATGGTTAAGATATTGGGTTGTCACAGTTGTAGTGTACACTTGCGGTTACATTTTAGTGTAAAATTTATTTAATTATGTTACATAGTTTGTGATCTCGTGTGTAGTCAAATGGAAGAGCAAAATGAGCATTTTCGGTTTATTATGTTGTATTATTTTTGAAAAGGGAAAAAAACACAGCCCAAACAGCGAGGAAAATATGCCTTTTCTACAGGGCATCTGCAGTTGCGGATCGCGTCATACAAAAGTGGTATGCAAGATTAAGAAGCGGAGAATTCAGCCTTAAAGATTGTGAGCTCTCCGGATGGCCTGTAGCAACTGACAGGGCCACGATATAGTCTGTGTTGGACGAAAGTCCATATTTTACAATGCGTGAGATAACCTCCATGATGAAGCCTATGTGAATCGAGCTGATGTGTGGCTTCCGCACGATTTGAATAAGCCATGGCATATGATGAAACGTATGCTTGTTTGTGACCAGCTCATTAAAAAGAACCAGGAAGAACTTCAGAATATGATTACTGGCAATTTTCTATAGGATTTAGGTCAAAACTTCTGAATTTATTTTTTCTTATAAAAATCACTCTTTTAAGACTTTACCGGCGTCTTGCTGAAACCACCACAGCACTGGCAAATGGTTCAAATTATGGCAACTAATTAAAACGATCCATAATATAATACCTTTGATAATGTGCAATGACCCTGCATCATGTGATGAAAAACACTCCTATGCTGTTACCCTACCTCCTCCGCGCTTTACTGTTGAAATTTACTACCATCTTTTGCAAATGTAATAAATTTGGAACATTTTTCCACCTTTGTGTAGTCGAATTAATCTGGACTTTTTTTTGCAAGTTGCCTAATAAAGATACCACATTCGGTAATTCTGCGCAGTACAGTTTTTTAAGAGACGTTAATAATTTGTAGACATCCTGAATTTATTCTCTATAATTTTTTCAATTCGTAGGTGCATTTTGGGTGTTGTTTTGCGAGTTCTCCCAGACTTTTTTACGATAAAAACACATCCTGTTACTTTAAAGCTAATAATTATTTTAAAAACATGAATGTTTAATTTGGCTTTGCTTTTTTCCGGACTTAATTTTATTTTTCAGGTATTCGCTTAAATAAACTCCACGAGACAACGTGCTATATTAAGGGATACATTTTACATAAATAAAAAAAATTATTTATATATTATGGAAAAATGAAAAAAAATTTATCTTTTGTTGTCGTGAAATATTTAATTTTAGATACCTTAATATGGCACTTTCGGTAACTTTTACGCATTTTTCTAGATTGTATCCACATTGTAGGTATTATTTTCCTAGATTGGCTTTTACCTCAAATTTTGTATCCCAGTATCTTTCACTTGTAAGATAGCTGTAGAAAAAAACCAAGATACTTGTGGTGGCAGTAGAGATTGGAACTCAAGAATCGATAAAGTACGGGACGATGCTGGACCTTAAGGGGCGATTAATATCAGTGTTGACAGAGTCCACTTTAATGCACGCGGCACTGACTTGCACGAAGGCGCTGTAGTATAAGGAGTACAGAGGCTAGATTTATTTTTCGTGCTCATTATAAAATGCATAATACTTTGTACAATTTAACCTCTGAAATCTAAATGAACGCGAATAGTACTACGAATAGTAGTCGAGCCTGCGAATTTGCTAAGGCAATCGGGAGGGCATGGAAACACCGAACTAGTGCGTCGAACCATGGAAATAATTGGGGGGTAACAATTTAGACTTTTTTTCAAATAATACCATTTCTATCTTATTATAATGTTCAGAAAAAAATAATTATGTAATATTACGGAACTGCTGTTGTTAAATCACGTTTTTCGATCAGAGACGTATTATTAAAACCATTTCAAGTGTTACTAATTTTATTAGCATTTACGAACTTATTTTCTATACATTATTTATAGCAGGGACATACCCTTAAATCAAAATTATCTGCAACTGTATATTGGTAGTACAACACTTTATTTCCTAGCCTCCGTGGTTTTTACAAAATCATATAAACGTCAAAAAAGGTAATTCCATTTAGGGATTTATTATTTACAAAGTAAAACTTCTTTTACTGTATGAAAATTTAAAACTTTATCTACAAAGTCCGTTACCTAAAATTCTGTTAATTTATACCAAAGCCCGAAATAGCAATTTAATTTAACCTCTGCACTATAAAATAGGCTTACTTCAAAGTAATAAAACACGCTTTATACTTAGATTACTTAAAAAATTGCCTGCAGTTCTTGAACTTTATTCTTTTTTATATAATACTGTAAAATACTGTTTATGTATGTTAATATAACAGCCTAACAAAGTAAATGGCAATGGTTGTTGTCTAATAAAATAGTTTTTTGAAGCTGATTTTAAAGGATCGACGCGAGAACACAGAGAACCGAAGAAAATTTGAGAATTTCGTTAGTAAATTAAAAGTATAAACTGTATCGGTTCTATCAGAAGATAGAATTCAAATATGCACTTAAAAAAAAGAATTTTAGTAAACTGACAAATTTTCGTTAAGTCAAATGCTTATTCGTTTTTCTTTAAAAAAATTTAGCAATAAAAATAAACCTGTATATTTCATTTTCTCGTTTAATTAATATTAAATGTTATTATTAT
>JAUIMW010002011.1:0-11361 GCA_033557785.1 Enochrus cinctus | reverse complement strand
AAGAAGTTTGTAGCTAATTTTTTAATGTGGTCTTCTATGGGTTCCACGGACAATTCCCTGTGAATTTGTTCGTTTCTACCCTTCATGTTGTGGAGAAGGCCTTTCACCGGAAACTGTTAAAGATGAATACTTTTTTGACTTACCCCATTTGTGTCCTGATGGTCATAAATATGTCTCCCTTCCTTTCTTAGGCAGTGTCTCTTATAAAATTGCCAATATTCTTTGAAGAGATGATCTTATTGTAATTTTTAAGGGTGGCCATCGTTAACCAATTACTACATTCGAAACAAGGATCCCATCAATATTTTAAGTACTGGGGGCATGTACAAATTATGTTGGACAATCAAGGAGGTCTTTCGAAGTTCGCTATAGGGATCATTTAAGGTGCATACTCTTCTTTTTCATCGAACATTATAGAGAGCAATCACCAAATCGATCCTAATAATCCCCATGCCTTTCATAGAAACAACAAAGGTCTGAAATTGGACATTGCTGAAAAATTGGAGATCTATCTCCACCGCACAAGGAGCTCGCATTTGAATTTAAATGAGACCAATTTCCCGGGTTCTAGTTTATTTCATTCAGTCTCAGGGGTTTGACTTTCGTCTTAGTCTGTCACACGCATTTGTAACATTTTTTAAGTAACTAATTGTTTAATTTGAATATCCTTCCTTCATCTCTTAAATTTTTTTAGACCTGAAGATGGTATTTTTATAATACTGAAACCGTTTGTGATAAAAATTTTATTCTGGAAGACAAAATCTTTGTTTTATTTAATTGTACTGTTTTTTTTATCCAAAAAGTCCGAAATTAATTTCCACTGTCAAACCTGATAGATATGTTT
Organism: Enochrus cinctus; assembly: GCA_033557785.1. Lineage (NCBI taxonomy): Eukaryota > Metazoa > Arthropoda > Insecta > Coleoptera > Hydrophilidae > Enochrus > Enochrus cinctus. The sequence continues at coordinate 10,517 of JAUIMW010002011.1, read as the reverse complement.
AATTAAAAAGAGTTCTCTTTAATGTTTATTAGGTATTTTTTATAATTTTCATTATTAGGGTGTGATTCCTGAGAAATGCCAATCATTAACAGAATCTTTAAAAATTGGCAAAGCAGTAGAAGTAAAAGTGTCACCAACTTTAGCTGATGGTTTATTAGTTCCTAAAATAGGAGTTAACTCTTTTGTCAATATAAGAGACAATGTTGATAAAGTGGTAAGTATAATTCAAACTTTTATACTTAAATTTATCATTTATAAAATATATATTTGATATTGTCATTTAGTAAATATAACGGTTACCCACTCTAACTTTGAATTTTTTAAAATTTTCCAGACTTCAGTTAATTTGTTTTTCGAATTAATAATAATTTTCTATATCCATTCGTTCAGCAGATTCATTAACTTTTGTGTATCAGTATCTCTACATTCATGGGATGATCTAACGTACACCTTATAAAAATACCTTCAAAAACATTGGTATAAATAACTACTGTATTTACAAGTGTAAATTTACCTGTAAATACGGTAGTTTTTTTTATGTATACTTTATTCTCAGTGAGCATGCAGTGGTAAGTGGGATTTAGCAAATCCGAATTACACTAACAATGTGTGATGTGTCAATTTTACGACTATCAAGTTGGCAACAGAATTAATTAAATTGACCGAATAAAGTTATTTTCGAAAGGTATTTTGAATTGAGAATTTAACTGAAAGAAAATTTTATCTTATATGCCAAAAAATACAAAAAAAAATATGGAGCTCTATACAGCCTTTTGTTTTATAGTTATAATTATGTTGAGACAACATGCTGAGAGCTTTTAATAATATGATTTAATTAAATGATTTAAAGTTAGGCGATATTGTTGTGAAGTTGGATGTTTTGTAATCGTATTTTTTTTAAATACATTTTGGACCAAGAATATTTCATAAACATAATGTGCAACACCAATGTTTTATTTGGACAAATTTTTTTCAAAAGTGTTACACTTAAGAATCAACAATAAAATAAAATAGTCAAACATTAATTTTAAGGTTCCATGTTATGTGACATAATAAAAAAGGTTACCTAATTGACAAGAAAAATATTTTTTACTTAATAATGTAATAAATACAATAAATAATGTAAAATTCTTACAATAAAATAAACTTATTGCATAACTTCCTTGGACCAATAACCTGGGCAAATTTTGTTCCCTAACATATCGAAGAATTCTACCTTTAATAGAATAGAGTTTAGTTTAACTATTTAATGTATGAATTAATTTCCAATTTTCCGCCAGAGAATAATCGAATTTTTTCTTGTATTTGTTATTTTTGCATAATTCGTTCATTAAAATGTATCGGTAAAAAATAGTATTTTATTGAAAATCTATCGTAGGGCCATTACTACCTTTTTACAAGAACATATATTAAATTGAAACTCCCAAAAAAGACACTCAAAGATATTGGCAGAAAAGATTAAGAAAAAACTATAATTTTTATCAGACATCAATTATAATAGCAATACGATAAGTATATCTAGTGGATTGAATTTTGTCTGTGCCCAGAAAAAGTCGGTAAAAGTTTGTACAGTAAATATAATATGCACACAGTAAGGTCCGCTCGTGTGAGACATGAGCATTTACGTTAAGTGGTTAATTATTGTTGTTAATTACTCCAACTAGCTTATGCTAGATGTCTTCAATATCTTGTAAATTATAAGATAATATAGGAGTGATAATTATTTTAATTTTACATTATGTTGTATTTTTTGTTACAATATTTAATTTTTTTAATATTAAATTAGGTTGTCGTTAAAGAAGAATATATAGCTATTGCTATGCTAAGACTTATTGAATTAGAGAAGATTGTTTCAGAAGGAGCAGGAGCAACAGCCTTAGCTGCAGTGTTTTCTGGAGAATTAAATGAATTCAAAGGAAAAAAGTTAAGTTTTGTTATAATTCTTAAATTAATGGATAATAGAAATACCAAATTCAACTTATTTTAAAATGTCATTCTTAATTAGATTTATATTTTTCATTTGTACATTTAACTTTTTGTTTCTCTTTCTTTTCTATAATTATTTTAAAAAATAAAATTTCATTTTAGAATGTCTCTGGAGGTAATGTCGACACAACTATATTACGACGTTGTCTAGATAGAGGGATGGCAGCAGAAGGAAGATTGATTAAAATTAAATGCCAACTTCCAGATCGCCCTGGTTGTGTAACAGAATTTTGCCGGCAAATCAATGAAATGGGCGTAACTGTTAAAGACATATTCCATGAAAGGGCCTGGATATTTTCAGATGTGTTTAGTGTAATGGTACGTATATACATATAATTATTATTTATAACACTTTATAATGTTAATAAAATCAAATGTTAATTTTTATTTTTTAGATAAAAGTTGTTTGCGAAACCAAAGATCATAATCAAGCGATGGAATTAAAGAAAATTCTGAAAGAAAAATATGACAATGTTAACTTTGTGGATTTTGTAGAAGGTTATGTACCTCCACCTCTCTTTTAAGTAGCTTTATTATTTATTTTATGATAATTGTAATGTAAGTGTAAATTATTAAAAATACTAATGGCTAAAAATATAATTTTTCATATAAACCTGTGAGCAGTTCGATAATAAGCAATAGTAGTATTTTATATTTTCACTCAATTTAATTGATTAATCAATAGCATCGATTATTATTATTATTACTATACTATTATACTATAAACTCTACCACAACTATAGGTCAAGACGAAATAAATCATATTAATGGTGCTGCATCTGAAATTGCAAAGAAATACGTACAAGGTATTCAATGTGCTTAAATTTTTATTAAACTGATATTCACATGTAAATAAAAACAATAACGTAATATATTAAGATCTACATTTTAGAATATATTATTGGTCGTAAAAAAAACAATCAAAAAATTAATCAGAAATTGACTTTGCAACTTTTTCCATAAAGTTAGCCAATTTTACATCTCTTTCACTTAAACCATTAACGTCATGAGATGAAAGAGTCACTTGTACTTTGTTATACACATTGAACCATTCAGGGTGATGGTCCATTTTTTCAGATAGCAAAGCTACCCTAGTCATAAAACCGAAAGCCTAAAATATAAACCAAAATTGGAAAACTCATACTGCATACTCAAAAACAAATAAAAAAATTACCTGATTAAAATTAGTAAACATAAACTCTTTATAAATTGCATCTCGGTTGTTAACCATAGACCAGCCGTTACTTAAAAGTGGATCAATTTTTTCTTTCCTTTCATTTGCATTTAATTGGGTAGCCTAAAAAAGTAGTTCTTTAAAAATGGTAGGTACTTACAAATTAATTTGAGCTTATTATTTATGTATATTATATACAAAGAGTACTAAGAATGTGCAATATGACACAATGAGCCGCAGGAAGCGTTTTATAAAGACATATTCATACGTGCATAGTATCCTCCACTCCAAGTGCTTGCAGTAGCATCTTGGTCATAAAATGAGATGAAGCCATGAATGTCAGATACAGAGGTTGTTGTTGTTACTGCTGTGAGGAAAACTTACTAACAGATAGAGGGTACTTTGGCCTAAATTTTTATGTAAAGAAACTTGGATAAAAAAGCCGATGACACAAAGTGTGACTTGGCGCTGGGAGATACTAAAAAAAGTTTGATAAGGGGCAATTTCGGTATGTGAACACCATCGTGGCAGGTGACGAGACTCAGCTGTACTATTAAAATGTACTGACCAAAGGTCAAAACAAAGTTTTAGTCCTTGATGATGAGAACACAGCCTTAGTTGTCAGAAAAGCCAGATTTGTAAACAAGAAAATGATACTGAACCTCTGATTCCTCCATCACGATAATGCTCCAGCTCACTGTGCCAAAGTTTGGTCTGAATATTTGATCACGATAGGACAGAAGCTTGCTCCCTGCGCCTTTGCACCATTCCCGCATTTGAAAATGAAGTTAAAAGGGCGACTGTTTTCTAGCGAAGAGGACCTTCTGCAGAGTTGGAACTTGGTAGTAGTGGTTTAAAGATTGTTTTTGCAGGATCAACAGGTGTATTATATGTATAGGAAATTAATCAAAGCTGTATTGTAAAACTTTCTTAGTACCCTTTATATCTACATTGCCTATGAAAAAATAGTATGTGCATATTTTTCAAAAGAAAATAATCATGATAGATTTTATTTTTCTAAATAATTTAATTGTTTAATTTTTTCTGTGATATTCAGATTAACTGCTATACTAAATTAATAATAAAAGAATGAATGAATTTTATAATACATAGTTTGGATTATAGCATACATCAATAATAAGAATTTGCATTTTTTTTGAATGCGCAAACATATGTTTTATTGCACAACTTGTTGCTTATAGTTATACTATTAATAATTTATGAATACATTACAAAATGAATTTATGTAAAAAACTAAAAGCTCTTACCATCTTTTTTCTTTTTTGTTGGTTTTGCTGCCAGTTAGACGAATTCGTTATTAAAAATCTAACTCTCGGGCGAAAGTGGTTATTATGAAGGACAGTTCCACGCACGACTGTCGAGATCTGTGATAACATTGGCGTTCAGAACTTTCAACACAAGAAGTTAATGATTTTATAAGAGATTTTGTAAGAGTCAATAAATGTAAAACATAACCTCTTCCTTTTGACGCTAGGCAGAATCTAATATGTATAACACATACTCTGTTTACAAAGATAAAATGTAAGATGCGAAATTTTTTTCTAAAAGGGCTCAAATAATGCCTGCCATTTTAGCATACATTTACAGATGTTTATACAAATTTTGGTGCTGAATACATTTTATAGTGATACTATACTGATAATAGAGATATCTCTGGTGATAGTTTTGCACTTAAAAAATTATTTCGTTTTAAGAAAAAATTGACAGATTTACATTAAAACTGAATGTAAATTCATAGTTTTCAATGCAAACCAGGCAAGTTTAAATTAGTTCACGAAAACGATATAAAATTTTTTTTTGTAACTTGAAGTTGATGGCCAAACAGTAAAGATGGAGTTTTAAGTAACAGTTCTGAAACACTTAAAGGAAGCCAGAAAAGACATCAATTATGGATGAACCAGAGTTGGATTTTGCTCCAAGAGAATATACCAGGTGTTCCGTTGCGCACAAATTTCTGATCACAACAAAAAAACCTTTATACCCCAACCACCTTGCTTTCCAGATTTTACTTCAGCAGACTTTTTTTGTTGCCCAAGTTAACCCTTTGCAGTTCAATAAAATTTCACGAAGTTTCTCTAGTAGGTCTGATTTAATTTACTAAAAAATACACATATTTTGTAAGTTATATTTAATGAAGTTTATTTGTATATTATTAAATAATATCTTTTTGGAAAACTTATTATTTGATTTATATTTTTTCAAGGTATGGTAATTTTTAAAACATATACCTGGATACCTCATGAAGTAAGGTTTTCCATAGTAAATCAACTGTAAAATCATGTCGGAATATGTCCGACATTGGACCGCAAGTGGTGAAATATTTTGTCGGATATATTGTGACATAGGACCGGAAAGGGTTAAAGATCAAAAAGACAAATAAAAAAAAGGTGTTTATTGTCAAAATTACATAAAACATAACATTATTTTTTTCCCCTTTTCTTAGGGGAAACATGTGAAATTGGCGCAGGTAAAGGTAATTTTAGTTTTACGATTTGCGACCCTTTTGAAGAAACTGGAGTAAAAGCTAATATTCTAGACATGTCCAGTAGTTTCTTCACTCCTACTTTTAAATCTTTTGCTAAGTCACCCAAGTTTATTTCATAATTTAATGTTGCAATAAGTAAAACAAGAATATAACTTAGAGTTTTATCTCTCATTGAATTAGAACGACATCTGAAAATGTTTTTTGTAATTATTATATTATAAAATAAAGTAAATCTTAACACCTACCTTCCATGATTACTATGCTCTGTAAAATTTTCTAGAATATATGAATTCACTTGGCTTGATATTGGACAAAGTTGATATTTATGCTTACTTATGTCTTTAGAATTGGAAAGAAGAATTTTTATGAGGTAGTCGATGTAGATTAATATTCTACATTTTTTGATCTTATCTTTTAATGTTGAATCTTGTAATTTATCAACTTCCAATTTTATATAAGTGGACATGCTAAAAATTAAATAATTGTACAAACATACATTTAAATATCAATTTGTGTATTTGAAAATTTTATATATGATATACCTTATGGAACTTTCTTTTCCTTCAAGAATATTTGAAATTTCTTGGTCAAATGTATTTAATAAATGCATTGGTATAAGGTTTTCCACATTATAGACATCTTCTAATGTTGATGCACTTCTGTTAATTGGTGGCCTATATTCATTGTTTTCATTAATTTTAGGTGCTACCATATCTTCTTCGTGAACTTCTACATCTAAAAAAAGAAAATATTTTAATATAGAAAACAATTCAGTATCAAAGAAGTAAATTTTTACTTATTACAATTCAACTCGATACAATTTATTAAAATGTGGAGAAAAACAGTATAAATATAAAATATGTAATAAAATATTTAGGTAAAGTTCTATTTTAAATGTTTATGGAAAAATTCATATAATGGTTAAACTTAAGAATACACAAGTAAATTCATATGCTTTTCTCCATATAAATTTATTTTTCTATTATTTTGTTGGCATTTATGAGCACTGCCTTAGTTTCAGCGATATGCTTGGTAGACTGTCCAAATATATATATAAGAAATAGTTTTCCACGAATTCATCATTCCGTGAATTAATCATTTGATAAGTTGGTATTCGATAAACTCACTGTGAATCATATCGGTAATACTTACTTGCAACAGTTTCTTGTAATTGTTCTTTAACATTTTCTACGTCCAGTTTCAATCGTTCATATTGTTCTGTTTGCCTTTTTGATCGTTTTGAACCAAACTGTTTATTAAGATCTTGAACAGTAGATTTGTTTAAAATTGAAGAATCATGTAACTTTCTTTTTCTTTGAAAAACAGGTTTCATCATTACATTATCAACAGCTACCAGTTTCATCTATAAATGTAATAAAATAATTAAATTTCACAAAATTGTGTATGCGTACATTTCATACACATGAACTTATCTGTTGATGCATAATTATTGCCGTTTTTTCAAGCCTTTTTTTTTTCGTTGAAAAAAATTGGTGTTTTGTGTGCTTTTTTAAAATAATGTGTGTTGAAAATTATATTTATTTTTTAGTGAGGGAACCACCAGCAAAAGCCAAGTTGACTAGGCCCTTCTAGTGGCCATGGAAGACGACAACAGCCTGATAACACGAGTTCTAGCCTACGATTTCAATCTCAACCAATCTTCGATTGTTCGTCAACTCAGGATATTACGGAAATTATCTGGATAGGTTCCCCATGAACCCTCTGACAATAAAGTCTCTGCATTTTTACCAATTTGTTGCAATGAAATAAGCTCAGTTTTTTATGAACCTTGTCACGGGTGATAAAACATACGTACTTTTAAAAAAAGTTAAAAGAAAGGTTTGCATATCGCTGAGAATTTCTTCAAATACCAAAAGGTTGTTCACTGCAAGAGGGCTATATGGTATATATGATGGAACAGAAGCCACTGGGAAATCATCTCAAACGGCATTTGTTATAAATAAAAATGGCAAGTGGCAGTTCAATAATAATAGTCGTATCTATCTGACTCAGCTTGTCCGCCTTCATGCTGCAATCGAGGCAAAATGACGAAATAGCTCGTTCTCATATTGAAAGTTGTGTCATCAAATTGATCGCCAATAAGGAATAAAGAATGGGAAGCAGTGCTCAAAGTGGATGAGAAATTTTTTAAATTGTTTTTTTTTAATAAAATTTGCTGAAAAAAGCCGTAATAATTATGCATCATATCATATGGTAATAACGATAACAACGTAGTTACAGGATGTGATATTTCATTGACAACCTATAGCCTGTTTTTCCAACTCCTTTTAAACATTGGTTATATTAATCAGTGATTACTGTGATGATTGATTAATAAAACCAATACTCAAATTGAGTCAATAAAAGAGCCTTTGATTATTTTGTATTGGATTATTTCCATATTTACCTGGTGTGTATTTTTATTTCTGATACATATAAATGTATTGTATAATTCATCTCCTAACACTTTGCCAGTGTATAAACTGTTATCAACTTCTAGTGCAGCGACAATATTTTCTGTTTTGTTTTGAAATACATCATATTTGAAGCTGTTTTTTGACAATATTTCCCCATTCTCAAATTTGACTGAAACAAAAAAGAAATTACAAGAAATTTTAATCAACAATTCAAGAATATTGGACATGGGAGGAATTCCTGCAAAAAGATGTACTAGAATAAACCAATTTTCACTTCATCTTTACTTGACAAATGTAGTGGAAGTTTTAATCCTCTTTTATCGTAAAGGCAATCAGTTCACAATCTAACTCTCCAATTTGATATTAATATAGATTACATGATGTAACTATTACATATAGTTAAAGGAATCTCTACTTTTTAAAATGCAAGTCAGATCAATGTTAGTGCAGTAATTTCATAGTAAATAATTTATTTAGTTCACGCAATGTTTGATATTTTCTGTGATTATTATTGGTCTGGTTAAGTGGAGTGTCAGGTAGGGTCGTTGTAGGCATGTAATGAAGACTTCATTATTAAATTGTAAAAACAATATACCCAAGCCTTAACTTCTATTGTTGAATAATTGGTTGCAAATTGCCATTTATTCACAAGTCAAAATATAAATACATATATTACGTACAATAATAATATAAGAATATGTATGTTTTATATTGTTTGCCCTGTGGATAGATCACTAGTAGGATGCAAAACAATTAAATTATTAATTGCATAACATTAGTAAAAATATAACAGTTTATCACTAAATTACTTACGAAATAGGGGTTCAACATTATTTTTTTCATGCACGACGGTCGTAATTATTCCTTTTTCCATTTTAATTTAATTGAACATTATTATAAAAAATTTATTTGATAAATAAATCTGCAGCCCATTCAAATAAATAGATTCGAAAAGAGGTTATATGTTAAGGTTATGTTGATTGTGTGTGTGCAACGTGGGATATGTCAAAATATACGTCCGTATAGGCAACCGTTACTGTACAAAAATGTTTCGACGGCTAATCGGTTGAATCCCGATGCTTTGTATTATATGATTTGGTTTGTTAGCCCAATCAGAAGAAAACAATTTAAAATAATAATATAATTCATTTATGCTTAAAACCTTTAACTTTGATAGTTAAAGGTCAGTCATCGCCTTTAACGGTCAAAGCTTTTCTACGTTTAATTTTACCAATGCTTGACGTCCATAGGGTATTACCACGCTACCACTTCATATAATTATAAATTTATGTCAATTTACCAAGAACAAAGGCTTATAAATACCCTTATTACAGACTATTTACGCTATTTTTGTATAGTGTAAATTGGACCATTGATTGACAGTGAAAAGAAGTCCATAGAATCTACTCACTCCTGATTTAGTTTAAGCATAAAAAAATGAAATTGGCATTCTTCAATCAAAGTTACTATTTGAATTTTTTGTTCAGCTCTTAACTGAGGTATAATTACTAATTTTGAGAAAATGTAATTTAAATATGACAAGTACGTCGAGAACCGATCGATTCTTCATGGAGGCTGGGTTGGTCCAACATACGCGGGCAATATAGATAGTCCGATTAAGCCTATATCGGTACTCAGATTTAACAGACGTACGACCAACACAAACGGAGATAAAGTATTAATTCCTATAGGCACAATTACAGTAACTTTTGAAGGAAAGATCTTACCCAAATTTATTTCAATTTTCTACTTTCCTGCCGAAGTTAAGACCTATATTTATCCAGTTTTCCAGTGCTTTAACTGCTTGAGGTACGGTCATACAAAATATATTTGTATATCTACTCATAACCGCTTTCAAGCGACCATTTTCCATCGAAATGCACACTTTTACTTGATCTTCCTGGGAACACTACAAACAGCATAACGAGACGAAAACGCAATTTCAAAGCCGCCGATTGGGCTTCTTATCGAGAATCAAGAACTATTCTTCCCCTGACCCAATAACCTATAATAACTTTCAAAATCATTTGAAATAGGCAGCAAGAGTATCCATTCCGATTACCAAACCTAATAGAAAAAAATAGATCTCTCATTCCATGATTTAACAATAAATGCCAAGTTGCTGTTCTTCACAGAAGAAACACATATAGAACTTATAAGCTTTTCCATACACCTGATAATTTTGTAGAGGCTAAACGCCTGGAAGCTTGAACTAGGAGAATTTTGAAAATCACCAAAAAAGAATCGTTTACCAAAATTAGGATATACTCTCTTGGAATGATTCAAAGATCTCCATCTCCACCTATATCAATCGAGTAGGTATTCGAGCAATTACTTCAGAACTTGTGTCCCCCTTCAGTAAACAATGTCGATACTGCCCGCTTCCTGGACGTTGACTTATCCTTTCCTCCTTTCACAACTGATGAAGTATTAA
>JAUIMW010002010.1:0-11363 GCA_033557785.1 Enochrus cinctus | reverse complement strand
AATTCATTCCGATTATGGACTCACTTTAATGTATGTTTTCCTCCATTTTTTTCTATGTACTTTCAATTAAATATGATGAAATAACGTCCATGTCAAGAATTAATCAATTCCAAGGATGTTGAAGTTAAATTTAACACTTTACCTTTGCTAAAGATAACATTACATTTAACAGCAAGATTATCCTTAGTGAGAATAATATTATCCTTGGCAGGAATGACATTGTCTTCAGCGACACTTTTTACAGCCTAAAATGACTGAGAATAATAATAATCCTTACAAGAATGGCATTTTTAGCAAAAGATCCGTGCTGAGAATAACTATAATCCTGTCGAGGATAACATTATAAACCAGAAATATCGTAAACCTTGTATAAGTTTAAAGAGAGTATAAGATTATGGATTATGAATTATGGTAACAATATCCAAAAATAATTATCCTAATCAATCTTAGTTCCACGATATTTCTAAACATGTCATAGTACATGGAAGAACAATAACAAATATGTTAATCCTGTCAAGGATCACACGTCACTAAACATGACATTAACTTTATCATTAGTAAAAATACATATACCAAATTCTTGGTGATCCTTTTTATGCTGTTAATCAGTTAATGAAGAACGCAGCAAAAAAAAAACATAAAAAAGACCACTAGGAATTAGGCACCTTTACTAATGATAAAGTTAATGTCATGTTTGGTGAGGCTACTATTATCTTTGAGAGGATCAACATTTTTGTTAATTTAATCTTGTATATATTATGACATCCTTGTAAAAGATAATCTTCATTTTATCAAAAAATATAATATTATGTTTAAAAGGATAATAATCTTTAATAAAGTTAATGTTGATTGGTAAGGTTAATGGTATACTTGACAAGGATCTATATATTTGCTGATGTTATCTTTAACAAGAATAATGTTACTTTTCTTGAGACATATTTTTTTAGTATATACTAGAAAATCCTTCGCTAGGATAATCTTCACCAAGCCAAGAATTATAATATTATCTTCACCAGGATTATTATATCCTTGGAAAGAGAACTGTTATTTTTCAAGTTAATATTATCTTTTATAAAGTTAATGTTAGTGTTATCATTGGCAAGGATATTTTTACATTTCTTTAATAACAAGAATAACATCCTTATTAAGAATATCTTCTTCTCATCAAATATAAAAAGGTTATCTTTGCCAGGATAATAGTATGTTATTCCAAAAAGTTAAAATAGTATATATAAAATGTAAGATCTAAAGTTATCCTTGACAAAGGTATCTTGAAGTTTATACGTATTACTTTTATATATAGTATAACATCCTTGGCTTCAATATCTTCATCTTATTGAGTATAATAATGTTATCTTTTCCAGGATAATATCATTGTTATAATATTATTATCTCTGAAAATATTGTTAATCTCGAGCTAATACTATCTTTTATAAAGTTAATGTTATACCTTAAGGTCAGAATTATCCTTGATAAAGATCGACACGATTTTTAAGATTTATACTTCTTTAGAATGTCCTAATATCCTTGATTAGAGTAAACTAAAAGTAATATAATTGTACCTCTACCAGGAAAAAATTATTGTTGACAATATCCTTGAAAATTAAAATAATGTTATTTCCGTAAAGGATAATGTAAATCTCAGACAGGATAATGATGTCCCATGATATGAATCGATTTACATGCTGATGTTATCTTTTGCAAGATCCTTGATAAGAAAACCGTTATTTTTAAAGCTAATACTATCTTTAACAAAGCTAATGTAATTTTTGTAAGGATGTTATCCTTGATAGAGGATTTGTTTCTTAGAGATTTATACATATAGTATAACATCTTTCATCTTACTAAGTATTATAATGTTATCAGGATAAAGTTTTTTCTCTATAAGGATAATTTGAACTAAATCTGAATTAAAGGATCATTATGATCGATATGATTTTTAAGATTTATACCCTTTTAGAATATATTACGACATCCACGACTGTGATAAACTTTATCTTATAAAGACATCTTATAAAAGACAGTGTTATTTTTGCTAAGGATAATGTAAATTTTAGCAAGAATCCTTGATATGGATTCTAGACAAAAATTTAATATCCTTGATCTTTAATAAGGTAATATTTGGTAGGTTATCTTTGGTAAGGATATTTCTAGGATATCTTTATCTTATTAAGCATGATAATACTATCTCTGCCAGGATAATTGTGTTAACATTATTCTAGAACGTTAGGATAAAACCTTTAGCAAGGATTACTATATCCTTGACAACAAAACTTTAGGGCTTAAACGATTTCTAATAAAGATTCTCATTAAGGATCACGTTTTACTAGGTGAGTAAAAATAAATTTGGATTTGCGATCCTGGATGGATTTCAAAATTTTTGAACGTAGAGACTTTCGTTTATGTTTTTTCTAAATCCTGTCCAGTTTGCGCCAGCATAATCAAAGTTTATTTTTGGTGGGAACATCTCCAGGATTCTTCCTTATTTCAGAATGAACTCCTGGGGTAGATTCATTTATCCAGGGTAAAGATATCCGGAGGCTGGAAATTTCTTGTGGCAACCAGATATGTCGTGCTTGGTAGGTGTCTGAGGTTTTAGGGATAGTCTGTGAGCGTTGCTAATGCACTGATAATAATGTCCTGTTGGTATATTTAACATCCTTGGCTAGGATATCTTAATTTTATCGAGTATAATAATGTTATCTTCGGCAGGATAACAGCATTGTTAACGTTATTTCAGAATGTTAGGATAATTTCATTTTTGACAAGAATAATGTACTTCTTGAATTAAACGATAAGGATCATGTTTTCCTTAGTATGAATATTCAACAAGGATTATTACATTCTTATAAATTTTTAAGTATATATTAGGACATCCGTCGCCTGGAAAATCTTAGAAAGAATATTTTCATTGTCACTGAAGATAGAGTTAATCTCGACAAGGATTGTTATATCTTTGATGAGAAAACTGGAGATGTTTTCTTTGGAATAAACCTTAAACAAGGACAAGTTTATGTTATGTTTCTTAAGGCTAATGCAACTTTTGACAGGTACCAATATATTTGTTAATATTGTTATCCTTAACAAAGATCAATGTATTTATTGTCGATATCCTTGGCAAATATGTAATGAATGTTTGACAAAAATTATCATATCCTTGGTAATAAAACTGTAATTTTAAAGACTAATACTACATTTAATAAAGTTATGAAGACTTGAAAATCGTCACAATTGACATACATTTTTTAACTGTCTGGTAAGATTGATGATTACCAAGGATAATTATAATGTTATTCTCGCCAAGAATTAATGTTATTATCAACAAGGATTATTATTAGGAAACTAATGCTTTTAAGGCTAAAATTTTTGATGAATGTAATGTTATATTAAAATAGTTGTCAGATTAATTCCAATTAATTTTCTTTCAACTAATCTCCATTTTTGGAAAGTTTTTATTTAAAGATTTTTGCCCAGGATCTTTTTATGTTGTTTTTCGTTGCTACAATTTTACATCAACAGCATAAATTGCATATATTATGGCATCCTTGTCTAGGATAATCTTCATCTTATCAAAAATAATTTTCTTTATCTTTATCAAGGATAATGTTGATTAGGATTCCCATAGCTAGGATAATCTTCATCAAATCAAGTATTACAATATTATCTTTGCCAGTATGATTATCATCGTTAACGTCTTTGACAAGGATATTTTTACGTTTCTTGAGATTTATACATATTTCTCCAATAAATAGTATAACCTCCCTGGCAAGGATATTTTCATCTTATCAATTATAATAACGTTATCTTTGTCAGGATAATAGCACGTTATTCTAGAATGCTAAAATAATATTATTCTCGCTAAGGATAGTTTTATTCTTGAATTAATACATACACAAGAACCACTATATTCTTGATGACAGAACTTCAATGCTAAAACAATTTCTGATAAAGATAATTATGTATAGTAAGGTCAATTCTATCCTTGATAAAGATATCTTTATCAGGATAAAATTATTGTTAACGTTATTTCTGAATGTTAAGACAATGTTATTTTTGTTTATAATAATATAGATTTTAGCAAGGATAACGATAATCCTTGATGTGGATAGTTGACAAAGTTTATAATAGCATTGAAAAAAAGAATAATATTATCTTTAATAAGGTTAATGTAATGTTTGGTAGGATAACATCCTTGGCTAGGATATCTTCATTTTATGACAATATTATATTTGCCAGGATAATAGAAAAACGCAACGAAAACAAAAACCACTAGAAATTAAGCACATGTATTTTTACTAATAATAAAGTTAATGTCATGTTTGGTGAGGTTACTATTATCCTTGAGAGGATCGACACATTTGTTAATTTAATCTTGTATATATTATGACATCCTTGTAAAAGATAATCTTCATTTTATCAAAAAATATAATATTATGTTTAAAAGGATAATAATCTTTAATAAAATTAATGTTGATTGGTAAGGTTGATGGTATCCTTGATAAGGATCGATATATTTGCTGATGTTATCTTTAACAATAATAATGATACTTTTCTTGAGACTTGTTTAGTATATACTAGAAAATCCTTCTCTAGGATAATCTTCACCAAGCTAAGAATTATAATGTTATCTTTACCAGGATTATTATATCCTTGGAAAGAAAGCTATTACTTTTTAAGTTAATATTATCTTTTATAAAGTTAATGGTGCTGTTATCTTTGGCAAGGATAATTTTATATTTCTTGCTGCATACATATTTCCTTAATAACATCCCTATGAAGGATATCTTCTCCTTATCAAGTATAAAAAGGGTATCTTTGCCAGGATAATAGTATGCTATTCCAGAAAGTTAAAATAATATCATTCTCGCCAAGGATAGTTTTATTCTTCACAAGAATAATGTTTTCCTGGAATTAAACCTTGGGCAAGGACAAATACATCCCTTGATATGGATAGTTGATAAAGTTTAATGTCCTTGATAAGAAAACTGTTATTTTTTTAGACTAAAAGTATGTTTAATAAGGTTAATGTAACGTTGGGTGGGATTTAATGTTATCCTTGACAAAGGATCGTCATATTTGTTGATGTTATCTTTGGTAAAGTTTCTTGAAATTTGTACATATTATTTCTATATATATTAAGAGTAATAATTAAGGATAATATCATTGTTAATGTTATTAGGTATCACCAAAAGAAGTGTTAATCATGACAAGGATTATTGTATCCTTTGCAAGAAATCTGAAATTTTTAAAGCTAACTTTAATAAGGATATTTCTTCGTTTTTTGAGACTTGCACTTGGCTAGGATATCTTCATCTTATCAACTATGATAATGTTAATGTTATTACAGAATGTTAGGATACTGTTATTATCGGCAAAAAAGTTCTTTGAATTAAATCTTAAGCAAGGATTACCTTGACAAAAAACTTAAAAAAAGGAAAAATATATTTATTGAAAACTCGAAAATTTGGATATACAATCCTTAAGTGGTTCCCCTGGCTTTTTTGTTGTTGGATCCTTCTATGAAGCCCTCCGTAGTAGTGTTTACCTCCCTTTACAATGCATCATCGTAGACGTCGTAGAGTTAGAGCCTTTGATTCGATGAATCATAATTTTTTGCTGGTGATACTTCATAGTTCAGTTCAGTTCTGCTCAGAAACTACATTTCTTCCAGAACTCAGAGCGTTAACATTTTCAACAATTTGTCTACTATTATTTCTTTGAGCAGTGGTGTTGAGCTCTCCTCTCTATATTATCCACACTTGTTGTCTGTATGATCACTTGGGCTCTTGCAAATTTCATTTGTAAGCTGATGACATTCAGTTGTAACATTCTTTTGCTATACAGGATGTTGTTCTAAAGAACACAGTCTCAAAATTAATGAAACCTTAGACAAGAACTACTATATCCTTAACAACAAAACTTCAAGGCTAACTCTTGCCAAAGAAAATGTTGTTCCTGATAAGAATTATGTTTTCCTTGGTATGAATAAATAAGTCGTTGACATTGATTATTAAATTATTGACAAGAAAAGAGTTTTTTAAGGCTTATATTATCTTTTATAAAGTTAATGTTATGTATTGCAAGGTTAATGTTATCCTTGATAAGTATCGATATTATTTTTTTGGGTTTATAAATAAACTTTATCTTGTAAAGTGATTTTAGGATAAAGAATAAAGTAAACCTCAGCAAGGATAATTATATTTGCTATCTTAAAGCTAATTGTACCTTTTATAAAGTTAATGTTATGTATGGAAAGATTAAATTTATCCTTGATGAGCATCGATATAATTTTTGAGATTTATACTTCTTTAGAATGTCCTAATATACTTGACTAGAATAAACTTTATCAAATAAAGTGATATAATGTTATTTCCGTTAAAGATAATGTAAATATCAGACAGGATATGATGTCCCATGATATGAATGCATCATAAGGATCGATTTACATGTTGTTGTTATCTTTTGCAAGAATATTTTTACGTTTCTTAAGACTTGTGTATATTTCTTTAATACATAGTGAATAACGTCCTTGGCTAGGATATCTTCAACTTTTGAGTGTATTAAGATAATGTTATCCTAGATAAGGATAATTTTATTATTGACAAGGATAATTCTTTGAATTAAACCATAGACAAGTACTATTGTGACTTTAATAACAAAATTGTTATTTTCGCCAAGGATAGTGCTATCCCCGATATGGACCATGGCAAATCGATAAAAAATTGACAGGTATCAAAATATTTGTTTTCATAATGTCTAGCAAGAATGTCAGAATGTTATGTTCTCACATCCTTGTTATGGACGTATAAATCCATAATGGTATTGTTATACTTAACAAGAATCGATTTATTGTTGACATCATACAAGTATTATAACATTATTTTTACCAGGACCATTTTATTTTATCACCAAGAATGTGACAAGGACATTTTCATCTTGACAAGTATAATAATGTCATCTTTGATAATAGCACATTCTTATGTTATTCTCGCTAAGGATAGGTTTATTCTTGACAAGGATAATGTTTTCCTTGAAATAAAACATAGATAAGAATATTATATCCTTGATAACAAAACTTTAAAGCTAAAACAATTTCTGATAAAGATAACATTATTCTCGCCAAGGATGATTTTATTCTCGATAAGGATCATCAGGCCAATTAAAACTATCGTTAACGTTATTCCTAAATGTAAAGATAATGTTATTCGCTAAGGATAATGTAAGGAATATGATACCAAAACTTTATATCTAATTTTTGGAAGGATGGTATCCTTGACAAAGGATCAGCATATATGTTAATGTTATCTATGTCAAGGATATTTCATTATATAATAATAATAATAATAATAAAGATAATAGTTTCTTAAAATAATCTTAGACAAGGACTACTATATCCTTTATAAAAAAACTATTTCTAATAAAGCTAACGTTTTTCTCTTCAAGGATAATGTTATTTACGATAAGGATCATGTTTTCTTTGGTATGAATAGTTAAACTATTATATTATTAATAAGAAAATAGTTTTTTGATAAAGATCGTCATTATTTTTTAGATTTATAGCTCTTTGGGATATATTGTGACATCCTTGAGTTGGGTAAACTTTGTCCTAAAAAGTAACATAATGTTAAAATAATAGTAGTAATTATATTTCTTGATAAGAAAACAATGTAAAATTTGGTAGGATTTTATGTTATCCCCGACGAAGGATCGATATATATATAATAATGTTATCTTTGCCAGGATAATATCATTGTTTACGTTTTTCCAGGATGATAGGATAATGTTGTAATCGCTCTATATTATGTTATTTTTTAATGGATAATAAATTTCGATAAAGTTAACGTTGATTGGTAAGGTTAATGCTATCCTTGATCGATATATTTACTGATGTTATCTTTAGCAAAAATAATTTTACGTTTCCTGATTTTTTTAATATATAGTAGAATATCCGTAGCTAGGATAATCTTCATCAAATCAAGTATTACAATATTATCTTTACCACAATAATTATAATCGTTAACGTTATTTCAGAATGTAAGAATAAAGTTGTTGTCACTAAAATAGTGTTAAACTTGACAAGGATTATTATATTCTTTACAAGAAAACTAATATTCTTAAAGTTAATACTACCTTTTATAAAGTTAATGTTATGTCTGGTAAGGATCGACGATATGTTGATGTTATCTTTGGCAAGGATATTTTTACGTTTTTTGACACTTGTATATACTTCTTCAATAAATAATATAATCGCTGGAATATCTTCATCTTATCAAGTATAATAATCCTTGTCAATTATTTAATTGTTCCAAGAGTAATATTATCCTTGACGAGATTAACGTTATTTTTATCAGAAGTGTATATTAAGATCAAAATTATCCTTGATAAGAATCGACACGATTTTAAAAATGTATACTTTTTTATGATGTCCTAATATTCTAAACTTTATCAAATAAAGTAGTATAATTGTACTTTTACCAGGATAAAATTATTGTTAATATTATTTTTGAAAATTAAAATAATATTATTTCCGTAAAGGATAACGCAAATCTCAGACAGGATAATGATGTCCCATGATATGGTAAGGATCGATTTACATGCTGATGTTATCTTTTGCAAGATCCTTGATAAGAAAACCGTTATTTTTAAAGCTAATACTACCTTTAACAGAGCTAATGTAATTTTTGGAAGGATGTTATCCTTGATAGAGGATCCGTATATATGTTAATGTAATCTGTTTCTTAGAGATTTATACATATAGTATAACATCTCTACTTTTATCTTACCAAGTATTATAATTTTATCAGGATAATGTTTTTTCTCTATAAGGATAATTTGAATTAAATCTGAATTAAAGGATCATTATGATCGATATGATTTTTAAGATTTATACCCTTTTAGAATATATTGCGACATCCACGACTGGGATAAACTTTATCTTATAAAGACATCTTATAAAAGACGGTGTTATTTTTGCTAAGGATAATGTAAATTTTAGCAAGAATCCTTGATATGGATTCTAGACAAAGTTTAATATCCTTGATCTTTAATAAGGTAATGTTTGGTAGATTATCTTTGGTAAGGATATTTCTAGGATATCTTCATCTAGCATGATAATACTATCTTGGCCAGGATAATTGTGTTAACGTTATTCCAGAACGTTAGGATAAAACCTTAAGCAAGGATTACTATATCCTTGACAACAAAACTTCAGGGCTAAAACGATTTCTAATAAAGATTCTCATTAAGGATCACGTTTTACTAGGTGAGTAAAAATAAATTCGGATTTGCGATCCTGGATGGATTTCAAAATTTTTGAACGTAGAGACTTTCGTTTATGTTTTTTTCTAAATCCTGTCCGGTTTGCGCCAGCATAATCAAAGTCTATTTTTGGTGGGAACATCTCCAGGATTCTTCCTTATTCCAGAGTGAACTCCTAGGGTAGATGGTCCACTTCATCCAGGGTAAAGATGTCCGAGGACTGGAGATTTCTTGTGGCAACCAGATATGTCGTGCTTGGTAGATGTCTGACGTTTTAGGGATAGAGCGTTGCTAATGCACTGATGATAATGTCCTGTTGGTATATGAAAGATACATGTATATGTTAATGTTATTTTTGATAAGGATATTTTTACGATTCTTGAGATTCATATATATATTTCTTTAATAAATAGTACAACATCCTCAGCTAGGATATTTTCATCTTATCAAGTATAATAATGTTATCTTTGTCAGGATAATATATTTTTGATAAGAATAATGATTTCCTTGAATGAACCCTTAGACAAGAACTACTATATCCTTGAGAACAAAACTTATTCTCACCAAGGATAATGTTGCTCCTGATAAGGATCATGTTTTCCTTCGTACGAATAATTAAGTCGTTGACAAGGATTATTAAATTATTGATAAGAAAAGGCTTTTTTGAGGCTAATACAATATTTTATAAAGTTAATATTATAAGGTTAATGTTATCCTTGATAAATATTTTTGTATTTCGAAATGTGAACCCTTTGTTCTTCAAAGCTTCCAGATTGCTGGTATCTCCGGCAGTCAACTGTCTTGTAAAATGCCTTAGTGGGAATGTTAACTTGGTGAGTCGACTTACTGGGTGGATTCAAAAATTTTTGAATGTGGAGTTTTTCGTTTATCTATCTTCTGAACCCTGTCCGGTTTGCAGTGGTATAATAGAAGACTATTTTCGGTGGAAGCTTCACCAGGAGTGAACTCCAGGGGTAGATGGTTGACGTCCATTTCATCAAAGGCAAAGCGAGCTCTGGGTCACTCTCTTCTGATAGTTCTATATCTAAGGATGTTAAAGTGCTTCTTCGCTTCTTCATATCAGGCTCAGGATGACGCTGTTAGCATTCCATTAGATGAATTTTAGGTCCAGCCTTCGAATTTTTGACCAAGCGTGTTGTAAGGTTGGCCAATTCTTAAAGTTCGACATACTCGCCAATTTGCTTCGAGTTTTCTAATATGGTGGCAAAATGTCTTTGGAGTACTAACTATAGTTGGTTGGGTCATCCTTCGCCTTCGTAGTTTGCACAGGCATAGAATTTGATCTTGATTTCTCTCTCCTTTGGGGAGTGGTAATAGAGTCTTGAGAAGCCAAAGTCGCAGGCTTCTAGCTCCTGAATGTCCTTCCTGAATTGATAGGGATTGTCCACCGCATGATTGAAGATAATCGAGATAGCAGGGTTAGACGAAGGTCTTTGTC
This sequence comes from Enochrus cinctus, assembly GCA_033557785.1. Taxonomy (NCBI): domain Eukaryota; kingdom Metazoa; phylum Arthropoda; class Insecta; order Coleoptera; family Hydrophilidae; genus Enochrus; species Enochrus cinctus. The sequence goes on along the minus strand of JAUIMW010002010.1, from coordinate 646 downwards.
AAAGGAAATTTTGACGGCCAGTTACCATGGGCGTAGTATCATGGGTGGGGCGTACAGGATCTGGGTTACTATTCAGTGGACGTGGTTTGGCCATCAGCACGTTCTTCTAGAATATCAGAATAATATTAACCTAGCTAAATACACTCTAATTATTTCCTTCAGTTAAGAATTAGACAAGGACTATTACATCCTTGATAACAAAATTGTTGTTTTCAAGATTAATACGATTTCTAATAAAGGTAAAGTGATACTTATCTTTACCATCATTGATAATATTATTGTCACTGAAGATAGTGTGAATCTCTTTATGTGGATAGTTCAAAATGGTTGCGCTTGCCAGTTCTTTCTTGAGGCGATCCTGGTCCACTGGAACTTGCCTGCATCTTCCGTCAACTTATGTAGAGGTTTGGCGATATTGGCAAATCTGAGTACAAACGTCCGGCAGTAGGTACAAAGGCCCAAGAAGCTTCTAACTCCACTGCTGAGATTTTGTCTGGATCAGCTTGCATTTGGAAGGACTCAGTTTCAGGTGGGCATTCCGTAGTCTTTGGAAGACCTCTTCCGACTACTTTTCCACGTTAAGCCTTTCAGCACCAAGTCCATCAACCTCTCAAATGTTGCAGGTGCATTGCACAATCCGAAAGGC
>JAUIMW010002009.1:0-11363 GCA_033557785.1 Enochrus cinctus | reverse complement strand
ATTCAATATACATAATGTTATTTTAGGATGAAATGTTTTGGAGAATGATATCTTAACAGCCATGCCAAGTTATATTGATGAGGCACTGTAACTTATTGTCTTTCTGTTGGCTTGTCAAGAACCTTAGCAGAACAGTTTCGGGAGGAATGAAACAATATCCATAAAAATATGTTTCAGCTCCTTAATTGTGGACAATTCAATAAGTTGCTTCTGTATTAGTATGTATTCATCTGCATTTGTGCTCTGAGTTTGACTACTTGCAATAAGGTTGATTCCCAGTCAGGAATATCCAAGGGAAGAATGTCTTCAAATCTTTGGTTAAAGTTCGAATGAAGTGCCGTTAAGTGATGACAATAAGCAAACAAATCTTCATCTCTATTTGGCAAATTTTAAATATTTGGAAACTGAGAACATCCTCCTCTTCCAAATTTTTGTTTGTATAGCAAAAGTTTTGCAACAAAGGCAGATATTACACTTTTAGTTTTGTTTAAATTTAATGTGTCACCTTGTAGTTTCAAATCTGTCTCATTAAATCTGGCAAATAAATCAGTGATAATAGGGATCCTTTATTGTCCGTAGGGACCACTTTGAGAACCACTGCTTTAAACAAACGTTACAAAAGACACTTCTATTTTTTAAATAATTTTATTTTTATAAAAATATTACTAAACTTGAGCTACAATTAACTGAAAAAAAATGGTACTTTCAACAATATAACTTGAAAAATTTAGGTCATTATAAATAATTAATGTTGTAACCACCTAGTTATCTAAATATTAAGTTATCTGGTGTCTTAAGCTACACCTCATTGCACGAATTGTCAAAAGGTGGGTCTATCTTCGTTGCACAAACACACCGTCTGCTACCCAATCCATTCGGCATGCATAAATAACCAGGCCTGCACTGCTCTCGGAAATAGTAGCAAACGTTGGTTAAATGTGGGCATTGATCTGGAACATTAACTAAATTGTACAGTTTGTTGCCACTTCCACCAAGAGGCACGCTTAATGACCCCATTTTTTGCAATTTGTATTTATTAATGCGCTCGATTTTTTTCCTGAAAGCAAAAGGAAACATTAATATAAAATAAACAATTTAATAAAAGTAGCTTACGCTATCCAGTCCGAATAATATATAGTATCTTTCGATACAGCTATACCAAATGGATAAGTGCAATTACTAGCCATAGTTCTTTTAACCCTCGAATCAATATCAACACATTCAACCTTTTTAGTACCGGCATCTGTGTAACACACTTCTTCTGTATCATAATCAATAGCCAGGGAGTTAGGCAACTGCACATCAGGACCTCTTAAGAATATTTCTCTTCCAGTGCCATCAGCATTAGCCCATTCTATTTTAGGTTGCTTACGGTTCCAGTCAGTCCAAAATATCTTGCCTCTTTGGGGATGTACAGCAATGCCTCTTGGATTAACAAGACCTGAATTAAACAACGTTTTACGCAGTCTAGTTTCAAGATTAGCCACTTCAATGGTGTCTTTAGTTGAGTCAGTCCAGTATATATTCCGAGATATGAAGTCTATAGCTAAACCTTCAGGTGAACCGATATCTTTCGTCAAAAAATCTGTTTTGTTCGAGCCATTATATAGCGAACTCCTAATGGCTCGTCCACTCACATCGCTCCAATAAACTCGCCCTTCGAAACAATCAATATCAAGCCCTACAGCGATCTGATTAAATTTCAGCTGAATAGGTTTGCCTTGTTTCGTCTCATCGAACGGTACTTTCAACGTGGACATGCCTTGATTAAGCAACAAATAATTTCCATCATGTTTGGGGATTAATTGGCAGTGTGATCCGTTTCCTCTATAACCAGGGTTGCATTCACATTCGTATTGGCTGAAACAAACAAGGCACCATTAAAATTGTAGCTGAAAATGCAAACGCTACTTACTTATTTTTATCAATACATCTAGCGTTTAAATCACATAAACTTTTGTCATAGAGGCAATTATTAGCAGAGTAACAATTAAATCCATCTCCGAAGTATCCCGAGTCACATTTACATTGATACAAATCGTCTTGAAGTTCGCAATGAGCATGAAGTCCACAGTTATTGAGAACATTACATCCAATAGGTCGCTTTTTACATTCAGATATTCCATCTCCTATGAAGTCAGGCTTACAAGCACAGTAATACGTTTGATATTCATCATCAAAAATACATTCGGCATTTTCCGCACACTTGCCTCCCCCACAGTTGCCTTCAAAGCTGACACAAGTATGTTGAGAATCCCTCACTAGCCCTTCTTGGCAAACACACTCATATGACTGCAAAGAGGAGGAATATCGGCACACTTCATTAAGAGGACAGTCATCATCATCTGAACAAGATGCCGCCACTGTAAATAAAAAAATAAATAGTGTTTTTTTAGTATAATGAAAAAAAATAAAATTAACGCACCGAGAAGTTGACAACTAAATCCATTGCCTTGGTACCCCTGGTTACAAACACACTGAGACTTCCCCAATTGCTCGTTATATTTACAAGTAGCATGTGCATGGCAAATGTCTTCGCGAGCGCAAGACACTTCCACAACTTGGCAGTTGTACCCATCTCCTTCATAACCCTCGTTACAGATGCATTCATATTTACCCCAAAAGTTAGCAGCACACTCCGCATGCGGGTGACAGTTATTTAAAGTGCGGCAAGTATCTAAAAGCATTAAAAATTAAAATAACATTTAAAGAAAATGCATATTATTACAATTGGATCCAGACGCCCCTTTAGTAATCAAATCTCCTGATCCCGAATAGTAGCAGGTCTTCGAGGTAGCATTATAAGAAAACAAATGTGGACAAAAACACTCAGAAAAATCGCAGTACGGAAGAGGCCTCTGTTCCTCAAATACATTACCTGGATTTTCACTTTGTTCGACAGATGTAGCTTCCGTGCTTTCAGGCTCTTGCTCCTGTTTCTTCGGTATACAAAACTTACTTCCCTGTTCTAATTCATAACCAGAAGGACACCAGCATGCTCCTAAAACACATTTCTGAGGAACTCTTGCAGGGGGTTCGGTTTCGGGGGCCTCCGTCGTAGTTGTTGTGGTTGTAGTCGTCGTAACATAATTACAAACATACCCATCACCTTCATAACCAGGTAGACATTTGCAAGAGTACTCGTTTGTTTCTTGGTCAATTGCACAAAGTCCGAAAGGTGAGCAATTATTCGAAAGATGACAACTGTAAGAAGGCTGGGGGCGGCATTGTTTGAAGTGCCCTGTGAAACCAGGAAGGCACTCACAGCGAGCGACACCATCCTCAACACAATGGGCACTTTCGGGACATTGAACACCTTGGCAAGTTAAAGCGTTTTGGCAGACATGCCCGTTGCCTTCGAAACCAGGGTCGCAGATGCATCGGTAGGTTCCTATTTCATTTACGCATTCTGCGTTAAAATCGCATTCATGGAGGCCTGCTAAGCATTCGTTTAAGTCTTCGCAGTATTGTTGATCGCCACGGTATATCATTTGGTAGCCTGGGTTGCAAAGGCAGCGGTATGAATCTCCTTCGACTACACAAGCACTGTTGGGCCCGCAGTGCTGACGACCTTCTTCACATGGATCTAAATCTGTATTTTTGGTTAGAATTAAATGTATATTCACTTTAAAACTTGTATAATATATATTAGCTTTAAGTAATTTGCAATGCAATGAACTAAAAATTATTGAGCTACATGTACTTACCTCCTACAGGTCCAATTTTGTTGCTCAATCCAAACCTTATAATTTGCTCGGTTGTTTCATAGCTGATGAAATTTTTGCCGACTCTCAACTTCCAAGTGGTATCAACAGGAATTGAGTCGTATTTACAGTACTCAAACAAGATGTTATGTTGTATGTTGTAAGGTATTGCAATCTCATTGCCTTCAGCATCTGTGTATCTAATAGTATTAGAGGCCGATGACTGTATTACTCCCGGGGAAGTCAGCCGATATTGCTCTTGGTATTCGTTAATAGTAACTTTGGTGTCTGGTGGCAGCTCAGGAATGGTACCTTTTAACTCAGCTTCTAGTTTCAATTGATCGAAAACATCTAACCCAAAGAATTTTTGTCGAACTACAACTTCTTGGTTTGAATTTGGGAAGGTGATTGTTGCTGTATGATTAAAGACACCACCTGTTATTTGGTACCCGTTGAGAGCATTGCCGATAGGCTTAGCAAACAACCATCCTATAACTGCTCCTAGAATTTGTAATGATTGCACATCGTGTCCAATAACTTGTGGGATCCTCGAAACTGCCGTATAAGCTCTTCCGTCCACCATAACAATGTAAGATTGTAAGTCCAAATTTTCTAAGGGTTCCAAGTTGATTAAGCCATTTATTTTTCCGTTAACACGTAATGGAACATCATTTTTAATGCAGTTCTTTCCATTACCATAATAGTTCTTTTTGCATTCGCAGCAGAACCCGTTGGGGAAATCGATACAATTTGCCTGACTATGGCAGAAAGTCACTGCTTTCGAACATGTTCTTGGCGATTGGGCTAGTGTTCCTATAAAATATAGTAGAAATAAATTTGCTTCCTAAAAGTACAGGTTTAAATGTTTATTACCACTGTTATTTATATCAGGTTCTGCAATATCTGCCTCAGTTTCATCTAATTCTCCTATCCTATAAATCCAAAGACCTGGTACGTTCATGTTAGACCACCTGAAAAATAATATTTTTGTAATTTGAAATAACTAAAATCAGATTAGGTCATACTTGTTTAAGTTTTTCACTTGATCTGTGCCAGAACCTGGCAGTAGTTTGTACCGCCCATCATCGGATATAAAGCCGGCTTGAGCTCGGGCATCTGGCAGACCGGATTCGTCTCCCATTCCTTGTATCCATTGTATCCCGTTTTCAGGATACAAGAACTCTGCATATGATTCTTCTCCATCTGAAGAAATAGCTACTTGAAAGGTATTAATTTTGTCGCTGCCATTTTTGTGGTAGCCCACTCCTTCCCATGTGGCGACGAAGAGGCTCTCTGCATGGAAGTGATCACTATATAAAAATGAAGAGTGTACGTTGGATGTAGCTCTGTCTAATTCTCGACGATCTGTAGTTTCGTAGTAAGATATTTCACCAGCTCCAGTTGTATCGACGTTTGAATAAAAAGGAGCTATTACGGCATAGTCCAGTGGAAACTCAGTATTAAAAAAGTTTGGGATTTCCGTTTGGAACGAAAGCAATCCATTAGTGTTGACCTGTTTACAAAATTCTAATTAATTCTTATCACTTATATAACTAGAGAAAATACATATTTGATATTTTTGTACACACTATGACACAAATATGCTATCTAAGTCAAAGGTCTTTCCTGTTGATGAACAATGCATTATTCAGAAAGGTTGTTGATCTTCAAAATTATCTCTTAAGCTGGTTCAATCTAATACTAATTAATCTTGTTTCTTAAATATTTGTTAAATTTAAACAAAATTTTAAAAACTATTTGGGGCCAAGGAATTAAATTTAGATATAGTTTATTTGACCTATTACCTTTTTAGTCTAAATTAATATACAACTTAATAATCATATTTTATCCGCAAATTTAAACATTTTCTATAATTATGTAACATTTACTTTAACTAAAAATTAATTAAAAGTTTGTATGGGTTTAAAAAAACTTAAAACTAAAAGTGTAGGACACTTACAAAAATACTAGAATACGATATTCCGTAAAAAACAATAGGCACTTTTAATTTTATTTCTATGCTGGAAATATCATCCCCGAGATGCAGCAACCTCGCAGAACCATGTTTATAAAGAAAATTTGCAGGTAAACAGTTAACACTTAATATAAAAGTTGAACACCAAACTAATATCCTGAATATATCCATGTTGATCTGGGCTCTTTCAAACACTAAGTGCTTCTTCACTTTCTTATCAATGTTAAACAGCAAGAGTTAAAAGGTCAATCTCTTTATAAATATTACCACAATATATTAATAACTGTGATTGTGATAAAAAAATTGTTTAAATCCTCACTTGAAAAATAAAAGGAAACAAGATAAAATATCTCCTTAAAGAGTGATATTGAGTTCAATACCATTTCTTTTTAGTTTTTCTTTTTTGTATTTATTTTATGCGAATATTTTAAGAGAAACAATAAGTATTTAGTTAGTATTACTTTTTTGTTGTTAAGCGTAAAAATGCCTTCTTTGTACAAGAATTATTGGGATCGTTTCAAATGGATTATTCTAGAAGACTATTCTGTTTTGAGATGGCAGACTTGTGGGAGAAGAATTACACGCTGATTAGATGATGACCATCTTCTTCGAACTAAGCCAGTCATTTCAAACAATTGCCTTACATGGATATTAGGAACCCTTTGAAAAAATGACGTTTCTTGTTTTTCTGTTAGAGGGTGTGTCAAGGTATCATATTGTACATCGTCAGATCGAATTCTCTGGCATGGTATCCCTCAGGGCGGTGAATTAACACCATTGTTATTTTTCTTATTTACAGATAATTTGCAATGCCATATTTTGTATACTAGTCAACTTGTTGTTTGTGGACTGGCTTTTGCAGTACTGCAACTTCTGTTCAAGAACTAGAGGAGGGTGTGTCTTGTGTTCTTCTCAACATGGTGAAAAAGAAACGGTTTGATGGTCAATCTGAGTAACACCTTTTTTAACCATTTTCATAAACAATGTAACGTAACTTTTGAAAATCTAAATTCTTTAAAGAGTTTCTTCAATCATATTTTTGAGTATGGTAATTGATAAGGGCCTACATGTATTTCTTGCCCAAAAAAGAAGAATATTTTCATATTTTTCTTGAGACCATTAGATTCATATAGACCCATATTGAAAAGAGAATACATTGAGTTTATTTTCTTTTTATATAAAGTTTGTATGTTAATTAAAAGCAACTTATTCAAGTGGCTCTTTATGCTACTAATAACATCTTCAATAAGCTACCTGCAGATAGAAGGAATATTTATATTGGATAACTGGTTTTACTCTGTTATTAAATATTACTCTTTTCCACTCATGGGTCAGAGTTGAATGGTAATACGGGAAAAAGAAACAAAGGCACTGATTTGCTTTGATTCTCAAAATGTGTTCTAGGGTCTGAGAGACTTGTGTTATTGTATCAGGTCTAAGAATTTACAAGCCAGAAATTTGGATGGATCTTGGGCTTCTATAGCAGAGAGACTGACGAAGGGATGTACGGATTTACCAGCCTATAACAGCATCCAACTGGAGTATGAAAAAGACCTAAGAAACTTATGATTGAAAAATGTCTAGCAGATCATTCTTTTTTTTTAAATTGGACCTACCGGTCTAGTCTAATGCGTCCTTTATTTAGAGGAACAGGAAACACTTTCTTCACTCCAAAGGGTCTATCTTGCAGGCCTACATGAGTCAAACAAGGAAAAGATCACAGTCAGTCGGAGGACAAACACAGGAGTAGAATACAATAGGAGAATCATCATATATGCATTTTAATAGTTTTTAGATAACTCATTAGCACATTATATATTAAAACGTTATTAGTTGGCAGCCGACTTTCAGTGGATACTTCAAAGCCATTTGTGAAAAACCATTTCCTTGATTTCGTCACTACTATATTTAAGTCTTCCAACAACAATGGCAAACATGTCATACAAATCAAAGTACAAGTTGAAGAGTAGGGGGCTAAGGAAGAACCCCTGTGGGAGCCTCTTGAATACGTAATAGGGGTCTAGAAGAGATTGGTAATATAAATATGACGATTTTCAAAACTAAGCTTTAGATTCCTTGCAGCTCTGCTAGGAAATCCCAAGTTAATCAACTTCTCTTCCAACAGATTTAATTCTACACAATTGTAAACATGCTTTATATCATAAAAATGCATGCTAAGAAGTTGTTATCCTTCGAAAGCTAAACTGGTTTGGAAACAATATCTTCCCCTTGGCAAGTTCCAGTCACAGAAACACCCGTTCATATGTTTTACCAATACAGGATAGTAGAGAGAGTGGCAGTAATTTTTTGAATTTTGGAGTAAATTTGTGCAACAGAATATATGGAATACTGTCGTATCCCAGTGCCGAGTTACTATGTTTTTTAGGACTGTATCTAAATCTTTGAGCGTGAAAGGTCTAGTGATAAAATAATCTACTTCTACATTCTCTATCTCAGTCATTTTATCCATCCACTCACCATTCGAATGTATGTAAATATTATCCATGAAAATTCTTTCCATTTTACACATTTCATTTCATATTTCAGTGATTGGAGTGTTTTCATTCAGATTTCCACACATGCTTACCCAACTGGATTGCTTCTTTCATTTAAAAAAAGCGTTCTTATAAGCCATTACCTCTTTGTATTTGATGTAATTTTCCATACGATTGATGCATTTAAATTGTTTGTCAATTTGAATTTTACATTAATCATTCCACCAAACTGGAGGGAGCAGATCACATTTATATTTAAAAATTTTCAATTTCTATTTATTCGAACAGACCAAGATGTCTAAGTAACAAGGCTGTGTTTATGCAAAATGAAAAAAAAAATTAAGTAATTAAATACAAAATACAAATATACACAATAAACACTAAATATAAAATATTTATAAAGTCAAAAACTGACAATATAGTGATCGAGAGAGGCAGTAAGACCATAATTAGCAAGAGTAAGTCTAGTCCCCTTTGTAAAGCCGCTAGCAGACCCAAAAATGTTGAAACGATCCACCTGCATCTCTACAAAGACCATGCGTTGGTTCGAAAAACCTAGCCTATTCTAACAAACAAGGATCATCAATTTGTCCATTGACAAACTTATACAAAAATAAAGTTTCTGAGAGCAACCTACGAATACCGAGATACTCCAAACCAAACTCTCCGAGCAGCTCACTATACGGAAAAGACAAAAAAGAGCCCTAATGTTAGCAAACTTGCAAACTGTTCTCAAAACAAACTCCAATATTTTTAAAGATAAAGAAACCTTCCTCTCTACGGGTTACAAAACGTCAATCTGGAATCAAACACAATGGCATTGGCTGTTAGGACATGTGTTCAGATGCTATTTCCATTTTTATATATCTAAAAAAAAATTTCTTTGATTTTTGACTTTTTTAGTCAATTTTATGGATATATTTAATTGAAGACAATTATATCCTTTTTTAAAAACTTTATTGAATTATTTGTTGTAGGAGATTTTGAGTTCCCATTGGAGGGATAAGATCACAGCAGTATATATGGTATATTAGGAATTTAACAATTATGTTATAAATGTGTGCATTGAAAATCCTGAATGACGAAGAGGTCACCTTAAGTTTGCTGAAAAACAAAAGGCTAACCATATCAAACTCTTTTTACTTGAGAGAGTTTGATGAAAATTACATCCTACAGGTAACAAGTTCACTGAAGAGGAAAATTAGCGTGGACTGTAATGGTATGAACATGAAAATAACAAACTAACACTAACTTTTGCAATAAATAGATGCCTACAAGCAGACATCTTGAAGAAGTCAATAGTGACTTCAATCTACAAAAGGGGAAATATTAATATGCAATATCAACAGTTTTGTCAACAGCCATACTTCAACTTAATAAAATAACATATGTTTTTGACATAAAAATGGTAACACAGGCAACGTATCTAAGCAGAGCTTTCAGAGGAAATCCAATACGAGTATAGCAGTTGTATTTAATTAATAGAAAGCAGCAAGTGGTAACAACTGCAAGTACTTCGGAGTGGGGGAATATAAAGTTCGGCGTCTCACAAGGGTCTATTTTGGGACCCTGATATACTTTGATGACTTAGTAGTGAATCTTGATGCAAATGATGTAGGCCTGTATGCCGATGACTCGATTTTTCTCAACCTGTCGAGCAACACATTGTAGGGAAAACAAAAAACTGACAAAACACTTCTATAAGCGGAATTTGTTATCAGATGTCTGGTGAGGCAAGGTACTTATGAGACAGCAACGACGGCGTATTTCTCGGGTTTTCAGAGTTCCATGCAGTATGTTCTTCTGGTGAGGGGTGCCTCGCCCAGGATCTTGGATGTGCTTCTTCTACAGAAAAGAGCTATGAGAGCATTGTATTCTGCTCCTCCTTGGGAGAGCTGCAGAAATTTCTTGATAAAATCTAAAATACTTACCATCATAAATCTGTATACTTACCTGCCTGGAGTGTATCTATAAGAACAAGCATATCCACAGCACAAATGGAAAGTAGCACGAAAATGGCACCCAACAACTCAGCCAAATAACAACTAATACCACAGGCTAGCAAGAACACAGCAGACTGCAGACTACTGGGGTGTGAAACTGTATAATAAGCTATCCAGTTTAAGACCTGCCTTCTGTGACCTGAGCTGCAAGAGCTTCCGCAGACATCTTTGTGATACTTTGTACGGGCAGCCAATGTACTCCCTTGAGGAATTCATGGAAGAGAATATCTTCGATTAACTTTTTCTTTAAAAAGAATTGAATTACATTTTTTATTTGTTTCCATTTTGTGACTTGGTGATGTATATTGTGTATTTCTGAAGCCCAATAATGTTTATGTTATGTTATAGAAAGAGTGAGAGATGAGAGCTTTGATGAGATGTGAATGTTTTGAAATAGGAATTGTTAATGTAAACTAGTAATATTCGGATGGATAGGTGATGGTGTTGAGGATTTCATATCAAACATAAGTACATACATTCCCTAAATTTTTTAGAAATCTTCTTTTAATTTTAATTAGAAGTTCTTCTCCATTGCAATATTTTCTCTTATTTATTTTATTTATGTAGGTATTGACAATGTAATCGTGTATTGTAATTATTTGGTGGATTCTTGAGGTTTTGGTGATGGTAGATAGTTTATTTATTACTAGGGTTGCCACCTCTCTGGGTTTGGCCCGGAGACTCCGGGCTTCAGTGAATTATCTCCGGGCTATGGGCTTAACTATAATTTTTCCGGACGGCGTAAATAAAATTAGATAGTACTGGTTGCATGTTGTCACTGTTCCAACACACCAAAATGAGAGTACGATGTACAACTTACGCACACTTAGTGCAACAAAAACGACGAAATTTTTACGCTGACTCTGTGCAAGATGTACGTCGTACTGTCATTTCAACGTTTTGGAATAAGTAACCAAGCTATGTATACACGTCCCCTTTCTTGTATCTGTTCAATCCGGAGATGTCTATTGATGGTACTACGTCGATGATAGAATAATCTAGTTCGATAATCCGTGTTCCGTAATAATTAATGATAAATGGTAAGTTATATTGATAGTTACTTTATGCATAATTAAATTGGTATTGATTTTAATTGGCTGATGTTATACAAATTGATTGAAATTTATTACAGATAAACATGGAGAGAAACAAAGAAGGAGAACAATCAGGCATTTCAGAACCTCCT
>JAUIMW010002008.1:0-11365 GCA_033557785.1 Enochrus cinctus | reverse complement strand
ATAATTGAAGTATCGTTTTAATGATATGTCATTTGCGGCGAAATCGATATAGTTTAAGTAATTTGGATTGCATGCTACAACTTATATTATTTATCTCTCCGCAGTGTTTTCGTTGCGCTGCATTTATGCGAATTCCAATATGTTTACGGCATTGTAAATTTTAAACGAATTCGTTGTTATGTTGAATTGAATTTTGGATTCAACAAGAAAACAAGCGGAACATAAACAATAAAATGTACTTGTTGATAAATTACTTGCTTGATTTGGCAGATTTCATGAAGGTTTAATTGATGAATTAAAACCTTTTATTTGACATGTGCTTTTATTTTTCTCTTTTATGTTTGTGGGATAGAGTTCAGTAACTTTTACTTAGCATCAAAAAAGTCTGCTAATCAGCATGTGTGGGATCGTTATCAAGTTAATAAAACTGAGAAGTACTATCTATATATTTCATACTTAGCAATATTGATTACAAATGTTGTGGTTGGTGGTAGATATGAATTTTAGATGTATGAAATCATATATTTTAAATATTAAAAAACTGAATAATCAAAATATACCATAACCCAGAGATTTCACATAGATTGATGATGATAATAACAACCTCACATGAAACCATTCTGTTGCTGTAAAAAGAATGAAGATCTGTCATTGTATGAATCCTCTTTATCATTTAATTTCCTAGTATTTTCCTCTTGGGAGTTTGTGCTACTTTGATATTATTGGATTAGAGATAAATAAAAATGTATCCATGTCTTTTAAATGTGATGCTCCCATTTCAGTACTAACACAAAAACCTTTAGACTTAGTTCACAAATAAAACGTTGCTGTCGTCCTTGTAAATGAATTACAGACTTTAGTATCAGTAACAGTAGTATATTGTTTTTTTTTCTCTTTCAATATGCCAAACTATTTCAACCTTTGAACCTTTATGGCATTGACAATATCTTCCCTTTCTATTAGATTATTTATTTCGTTACATTAAACTTCTGTATTCCTGCTGGGTCACTTTCTTTATCGTCAGGTGTTCTTCATCCTTGTTACTTAAGTTTTGTTTGTTATGATTGTATCGACCCTCTTGTATTCTTCCTTTGATTTCTTCGCTTCTTTCTTTTTTCTCATTTATGAGTATTCGCAGATATTCGAAGCTATTCACCTTTTCATAGAAGGGTTCTATTGTGATGTGTTTTTTAATACATGCATCGTCAGTCCAGATTTCGATTCCAGTGAGATGATTTCGCTTTAACATATTTTCACAATTATTCTGTGAATTCTCTTTATAAGCTTCTCTCCTCCTTTTTTATTCTTTCATTATTTATTTCGTCCAGTTCAAACACACTCCTGCTATCTTTGCTCTTTGTTTCTAGTTCTCATATGAATTCGTTCCTTTTATTTTTGTAATTCGGTCTTTCTCTTCCTGCTCTTATCTATTTACCTCTTGCATTGTTTCACTGTCCTGACTTTTTTATTTTTTAATCCTTTTTAGTGGCATACAAAACTATCATTGATATTTTACATTGTCCCAACTCCTTTTCTCAGTTCATCTGTCATCATATTAATGTTTCTGGACATTCGTGTTCCAGTTTTCTTATGTTCCATCTCCTTCTGTTTGTTTGGAAATTTGAGTCCATGCTGTTCTCACATCAAGTTTTCTTTGTTGAGATGTGTTCTATTTAGTGTCCTGCCTGGTATAGATGACCATCTTTCTTGTGTTCTTTTTTATGTTTTTTTTGCACCTTACTACATATTTATCGGCCTTTTCTTTATTTTATAGCATATGCGTTGACTTTTTTGTCTGCTTGCCTGTTTTTAATTCTTATATAGGATAATCTTCCGTCTATTGCATTAAATTATCTTACCTTTTCTCTCAATTATTCACCTATCATAAATGCAGTATCCCTGCTTCTCTTCCATTTGACCCTTATTTTATATCCTGTAGCGCCATCATTTCCGTATAATAAATTCTCACTTCGTAGTATATTTCCTCAACTTTTTTGGCTGTTAGCATTGTTCTTACATTCCAAGTTCCCAATCTTGTTATTCTCCCTTTTTTGTTTTGATGTGACTTATTTCCTTTGTTTCCGGTATGTGTTTCGTAATTGGCCTTATTTATATGGTATTTTGTCGTATCTAGTCGTCTTTTGGTTGTCGTTTATCTCGGATATTAGTTTTTTTGTTGCTCTGTTTTGATCCATGAGTCCATTCTTATTACATTGATCTCTATTTCTTGGAATTTAACTCTTACTCTCGCTGCTTTGTTTCTTTTTACTCTTGCAATGTTCCCGATAGCCTTTTGTAATTGTTAATAAATATTGTCAAATTTAGATACAATCCATCTTTCGGAAAAGAAAACTTTGCGTTAAAAATTTCGATGAAATGCCTCGGAAAACGAACGGAAATAGGACCAAACAAATAGAAGTCTTCCAAGAATTAAAGCAACACAAGGAAACAAAAAAGAAAGTGAAAGGGAGTGAAGAGATAGATGACTACATCCACTTTTACAGCGGTGTGAACAAGAGCGTAAGAGCAAAAGCTTAAGAAAAACATTAAAAGCTGGGAGGAGTTAGATCAGTGGTTTCCAAACTCTTTTGGTCAACGGACCCATTTTCATAATCAAAACTTGCCCACGAATAACTTTAATGCCTTGAAGGGCAAATACTGATGTAAAAATAAAATATAAATAAAACATTTTGTAGAAGAAGTATTTATTGAAATGATAACTTTTGTTTCAAAATACAAACAAAAAATTAATTGCTTGGGTGAACCTATTTATGTCTTCAATGAACTCAATGTTTTTGAGTAGCAACCGCAAATCCCTATGAGTACTAATTTCTAATCGGTTTCTTTTTTTGTGGTGAAGCTCATAACGCCACTGAATCCACATTCCACCAAATAGGAAGAAAGAAAAGCAATCAACAGCTTCTGTACAAAAACCCACAATGCTGGATATAAAATTGGGATTTGTTTTTGTAACCAGAAATTATCGTATCGTTATTTAAACATTGGTTTCAGCTATTCATTTGTGGACAATTCAATAAGCTGCTCCTGTATTACTATGTATTCATCTGCATTTGTGCTCTGAGTTTGGCTACTTGCAAAAGGCTTTATTTGGATATTCCCGACTGGGCAATATCAAAATAAAGAATATCTCCAAATGTTTGGTTAAGATCCGAATGAAGCGCCATTAAGTGTTGAGAATAAGCAAACAAATCTTCATCTCTATTTTGCAATTTTGAAAGATTTGGAAACTGAGAACATTCTCCTCTTCCCAAGTTTTGTTTGTATAGCAAAAGTTTTGCAATAAATCAGTCAGCGATGCCATTTTTTGAAATATTTAAATTGTATCGCAAATCATTGTCTTTACTCTCCGGAAATTCCAACACTGAATTAAAAAGCTAATAGAAGCGATCCAAACATGCACTTTTACTAGGCATCATCATTTTCCATACAAGGTTGAGTAAATAATCTCTCATTTAAGGCATTTCTTTTGATTTTATTAACTGCTCTAACATTTTTTGTAATCAAATGATGTCGATGAATGACAGAAACCCTCGGTGTCGTCCTACCATTGCCGAAGCACCATCAGTAGCAACGGAGATGATATTTCCAAAAATGTAGCAAATAACAAGTACAGCAAAAGGAAAATGATGTCGTAGTTGGAAGATATAGAGAAAAATGAGTGAATAACAATGTAGAGGGTACGCCAGAACTTGTAGTTGGAGATCATGAATGGATTCTTTTCGCAAAAAGAAATGAATAAATTCACTTGGGTACAACAAAAAAAAAAAGACTCCAGCCATTAAATACAAAGTTGAAAATAAATAACGTTAGGGCTTATCGTGGTGCGGAACGTGAATCTGATTGTTAAATCGAAAATCATCATTAACTACAGGAAAACAACAAAACAAAAAGTACGACGACAGAAAATCACTGGAAGTCAAGATATAATGTCAACAGCGAAACTGTAAACAACAAGAAAAAAGCGTATTTAACCTGGCTAAGAACAAACGAAGACTAAAGAAGAATAAGAAGTTTATTGGCATTTACGTACAAAAATTTTGAATGATATATTAAGAAATATCCACCGCTAAGACATTGGATCTTGTGTTATGGTATATTTCTTCATCAAACAGCCTCTTGAAAAATTGATTCATTACAAATGTTTTTTGCTTATGTACCACCCATTGTAAAAAAACTTCTTTGAAATTTTGACGATAGTTTATGTTGCTAATTAAAACAAAAAGAAAGAGACACTAAAAGAGTAGTTACAAGAAAAAAGAACAAATTATAATAACAAAAGAAGTAGAGAGATATTTACAAGAGTAGCTCAGGCCTGGAAATTTATGTAAAAAAAAAGAACGAGATGAAGAAATATAAATCTAATACATTATAAATCCCTACTGACAAAAAACAGAAAAGACTTCGTAGTAGAAATTGCACAAATTAGCATAAGCAAGGACGAGGAGGTAATCAGGATAAGTAAGTAGAAAGGGGAGGCATTCCCATGGAATTGGTAAAATACGAACCAGAGATACTGTAGATATTTTTTAACAAGTGCTTAATTAAAGGTCAAAATGAGCTGAGCTAAGTATAATGAAATTGAAGAATGGATAATATCTTTATCCTCCAAGTATCCAACAAGTGCTCGAAAAGCGTGTAACGCGAAACCTCTCTACTCACTTGGTCGTCATAGATCTTGAAAAACCCTTAAAATCATTATTTAATGTCTTCACGAGAACGGACTTTAGTAGAACGAATATCTAGTAAAGATGGAGAATTCTTTTTCAAAACTATTTAGGGCTACAAAAAAAAACCTTAAAAAAGGATGCTGCCTGTCACGAAAACGTAGAAGACCATCTATATGAATTAATGGAGTGATGTCAACAATGAGAGATCGAGCATAAAGGGAAGATGATTTGAGAGACAAGTAGATTTGGTGATGGATATGCGAGATGCAACAGAAGCTGTAGACCCCCGCTTATAAAAAAAAACTGAATCAGCAAAGGTAATTTTTATTTTTTGATAATAATTTTTAGATTTCCATCGAGTTTTTATCTCTGATATAAAATGAAAAAGTCGTTAAGATCAAACTTTTTATTTTCTGGATATCAAATATTTGATCCTTAATTTTTGTTTTATTATATTATGTAAAAAGTATATATTTTTTGGTCCTATATTAAAATTTATGAAAAAAAAGGAAAATAATAGTCCACAATTATCATAAAACATAAAAATAAGCATAGCTTCATACATATACAAAAAATTTAATTTTTTAATCTAGTTCTTTTTTACCGACAATTAAAAAATTACTCGATAGGAATTAGTTCGATTTTTCCAAGATTTTGTTTTTTTTTAATTTATAAATTTATTATGTTATATAACGCCTTTGTACTAATAATGAAATCACTTCAATTAAATCCTAGAAAATAAACGATAAATTACATAAAATTATTTCGTTATTATCTCTAGGTTCTTCATTTATGAAAAGAATGCTCAGTATTAATTGTTAGTAATTATCAATTACCACTCTTAGCATTGTAATTGTACAGTCTGTTCAACAAGAAAGGAACCGGCAGTTTGTGAAGAAAAATATAAACTATCTCCTTTTTTATCTGCATGTTGGTACCATGTGTGGGCTACGTCGCCATTATCAATTAGTAAAACGTAGTATCGAGCCGACATCTTTAAAAATGAGTGCTGTGTAGGCAAAGCGGTATAAGGCGGACTTCTTATTCAAACACCCGAAAGGATCAAAATTACCTTATGCTGCTGCTGCTAAGGCAATTAAAAGGTGTAAGAAGTTCGTTGCAAAGTGGGTGCAACCATATAAGCTATCGAAAAACGTCGATAATCTTCCAGAATGAGGGAAAAATAAAACGACATCCAGCAAGCAGAACAAAGTGATCTTGAAGTTATTCGAGGATAACCCAACTTTGCAACTACGGGAAGCTAAGGTTAAACTTGTTAAAAAAGGAATTAAGATTAGTATAAATATCATCAGGCAGCTGGGCAACCGAAAATATGGATCGCGATTGGCCCCAACGTAATTTTTTCTGACGAAGCGACTTTTTGGGAATGGGTTCAGGTGAATCGTGCTTGGTCGAAAGAAGTCGTGGAAGAAAATTAATTACGCGAATCGCCAAACACTCCATAAAAATTAATGTTTGGGGATGCTTTTTGGAGCGCGGATTTGACTGCTTGGAACTATTTAGGACGTACTTTACAAGCGGTCCCTCTTAAGATCAGAGAAGAAGATGTTTGGCTCTAATAACGAAAATCGGATTTAACATGAATGACCCGGATTAACAATGACCCGAAACATGGCAGTCACTCTACAGAGTCTGGAAGGAGGAAAATGGCATCATTACGATTGATTGGCCCTCCCAATCTCATAACCTTCGATATTATTTTTAACTTGTCATGTTTACTTATGACAGTAATAATTGTAATAAATAATTAACAAAACATAAATCAAACTTTGAGAAAGAAAAATAATTTCTATACAATTCGAGAGGTAAGCATCCACAAGTCTGACTTCATTTGCCATCCCTGGCTCCGCTCGGGTGCAAACTCGTCCTCGTTTCTTAATGCTCAAATAATTATAATATTCATTGTATATACATAGAGAATAAATTTGTTATCATATGTATATGCAATCAATATTTTTGGTTTTTTTAATTCAATCTTTGGGTTTTGTTTAATTTTCTGTAAAATTTGTGGTATTAATAAAATTAAATCATTATTTTTGGTTTAGTAAGTAAACATTAAAGTCTTTCTTTTTAAAAATCGACAATAATTTCCAAACTTTCGATCTGCTTGTCATCTTCATCAGAATAAATAAGTGAACTGTCTTAATGTAAATAATGTTAATAAAAAATTATATACAAAAAATATTAGAAAAAATGAAAATTGTCAAAATATTTTTAATGCGCAGCATGTATCTTTTTTTAATGTTATTTTCACTAAAAAATTTGCAATCGCGTTGACCCTCCAAAATAGGATTTTCTGCTATAATTGAGAAAAAGTTCAAGTGATAGATCAATATTTGGATTTCTGATCATAATAACATTGATTGTTTTCAAATTCAAAAATTTCTTTAAGTTTAGATGTTTTTTTCATTTTCAGAAACCCTCTTCTAAACAATATGAACTCCTCATTTCTAGCTTCATATACTTCTTTATTGAATTGTCCTATAGGATGCCATGTATGTGTTGTTATTTTGGGTTTGTGAAATATAATTTTGTGGTTTATTTATTACTTGGAATATCTATTATATTTTTCAATAAGATCTTCCATTCATTTTTTATTTTCTTTTTCTACAATAGTTTTAAATAGTTTAATTAGTATCTAATTGGCTTGCAAATTTGTGAAGGTTAAAACTGTATAAGTCTGTGAACTTATTTTGTCAAAAATGTGAACTGAAGTATATCTATTGATATAAATTTATTTGAGCAGCATTGAGAATTCTTCATTAATAAAATGTTTTCAATATATTCTTGATTTTTCTACTAGAACGTTGATTATTTTGGAAACATCTAGCCTAATTT
This sequence comes from Enochrus cinctus, assembly GCA_033557785.1. Taxonomy (NCBI): domain Eukaryota; kingdom Metazoa; phylum Arthropoda; class Insecta; order Coleoptera; family Hydrophilidae; genus Enochrus; species Enochrus cinctus. Next base: position 3,818 of record JAUIMW010002008.1, on the reverse strand, counting down.
TAATTTAAACATAAAACCGTCATTTGTATGCTTTATTTTAAGTAAACAAACCCATCATTCAATTTCTTAGAATAAACCCAATAAACAAGATTCTATCAAATTTGGAGCTAATAACGTAAACATTAAGAAATTGTCATTGCGTTCTCATATTATCAAATAAAAATATTTTGGCTACAAGAGTGACATGTGTGTGATTTTTTTTTATCAATGGACTGAGCAATTTCCACTAAAAAAATGGTCGCTATCGTATTAAATAAATAAAATACACAGCAGATATATTTGAATTTAGATTCATACACTCTAACTGTAATTGTTAATATTGTTGAAAACAATACCACCCAAATTATAATATCGATCCTCTTGCGGAGAACAAAATTTCCATCTGCAATATCACGATTTTTTCCTTTCCTATCGGCAGGGCACTAATGTTTTATTAATCGTATTGATTGGCTATAAGAAATTCCTTCTTATAATGTCCAATTTTAATAACATATTTACGAACCTGCGAACTATAGGAGGAATTGTTCTACGTGTTTATATTTCTATATAAAATGCGTCAAACGCAAACAATAATAATAAAAAATAAACATAGTGATTTCGACATATTGTAAACATTTTCCGTCTGGTAGACGCTGAAAATAGAGTCGTAAATACAGTTAAAAATTTGTAAGGTTTCTTATTGAGACGGTTTTTTAAAATATTCTTTTGTGTTTGACCTTTTTTAGTTCTCGCACTGGTCCGCGAGCTTGCGGGTCATCTATTTGTGTATTAATAATTGTTTGGGAAACCATCTGCATGCAGACAGCTTTTTATTATACTTACACAAAGGGCTATTTTTTATTTCGAATTTCTTCACGTAATTATTTTCACGAGTAGCAGTGAAAACATGTTCACCTTTATTCTAGATATTTTGCTATTTTAAACAACTTAAAAATATGCTACGTATAGGCAACCAAACTTTCCTCTTTGCATTTATATTGCATATTAAGTAGGCACTTTCAATTTATTATTTTTTTACATTCTTAATTTTTTGTTCGACCTTGTTTTGTGAATTTAAAATACATTAACACTGCATAAAATTTAAATCAACAGAATTGAAAATAATTTTTACCACAATAGCTAAAATACAAAGTGTTGGCTGCAATTCTAAAAACAAATTTCGAAGAACACAATATATTTTGTAACAACACAAACAGGCTATAATCGTTAAACATGCTAAAAATAACATTTTACAAAAAGTAACAATAGTTATTTCGCGCATAAAATGCATAAAACGATAATAAAAGTTGCTCTGTTGTTATTTGTTTCTATTTTTGCATGACGATAAAAGTTGTTGGCATTCTACAAATTGTTTAATTTTTTTTAAATTATGAGAGGAGGTATTTAGGAAAATGTATTATTTAATAATTATTACCTGTCACCTGTAGAGGTATGCTTTACTGCTGGCATTTAAAATATTTTCATAAAAAAAAATTTGGATTCTAGGAACAGTTATTTACCATGTGCACGATGAATGGTACATAAACAAACATACAAGACAGTGTTTGGAAAAATAATTTTAATTATTTGTTAATCATACTTATATTTTGAAATAACATGTAAATTTTTGCAGTAGAAGGCAAATGTAATAATGTTAATGATGTAATTAAAAAAATTCTTAGAATAGTGCTTTTTTAATTAATTTTTTCTTTATTTAATGAGCTCAATTGTAGAACTAATTGATCTACGTATTTAACTGCCTGGTAATTTATTTTGAGTGTATAATAACTCTTAGATTAAGAAGTAAGAATCTCTAAATTATATGGTTATTTAACCTATTTTCGGTAAAGCCACAGGTTTGATAAGATTTATTTTATTTTCTACGTATTTTACTTAAATTATATTTAAATAAAATTACTTATATCTATTACAGTTGTTTGCAACGTAAGAGAAAAATATTTAAATCCGTCTCGTGCTCGGACAAGAAAATTGATTGATTGAAAAAATAGCGTGAATTGTTTTCATAAATTTTAAATAAAAACAAATATATACACTTTACATTCTATATACACATGGTGCTAGAACTCCTCAATGTGATCTATGACTTATGTAAACCGTGCTAATATTATTGTAAATAGGACCTCGACACTTAGGAAATCCTCAAGTAAATTTCAAATGAATGAAACGTGGATAAATTAAAATCACCTCTTTATTATCAATTTGTTAACGTTCGCTGTCAAGGCAATTTCAATGAAATGTCACGAATTGTTATTTCTTAATCTACGAAAGCAAATATATGCAGGAGGCACCTACTTGCTTAATTATTTTAACAAAACAAAAGTTGTAAAATGCCACGTGCGCTTCTAAAAACGAGCGTAAACATGATTAAAACACCATTTAAATTGAAGCAAAATCGAAATGTTTTTTTTTGTTATGCAATTACATTTCAAAAATACTTTACACATTTTAAATTTTACCAAGATAACAATGTTCTAAAATTATTTCAACATATAAAATTCATGTATGCATCCATGCTTAATTAATTAATATTTCATGTATACAACCACCCACGATTTATGAATTTGCGTGTTAATTCTAAACACATTAAATCTATTTTTGGTTTTCGAAAAAAGAAGGATAATCCTTCTAAAAATTCCAGGATGTCTGCACCGATCAGATAATAAAAGCGCTGGGTACTTACACATAAATCTTATCACTAAAAAAACTTTAAACGCACTCCACATCAGAAACTTTCTAGATAAGACTGCTCACACCGGCGAGCTTCTGGTGCAGAACCGGCAAAACAAACTGAAAGAGCGGTGGACTTGTAAAAATCCACGCGTTTAATCGCGGTATCAGCACATGCAATTGTAGTTAGTTCGACTAACACACTACACACATGTATATAATGTTTGGGTTTCATGATCACTAAATTACAATTTCCATTGTCCTTGGTCATCTCATTATAGCAACCTATATCTATCTAATCTTATCTAGCGCTATAATTAGTCCCAAAATACACACTGTTTGTTTACAGTTTTAATACCCCTTGCCTGGTGTTTTGGTTTTATATGAGTTTATAGCAATTAATAATTATGTGTGTATATGTAATATGTACTTTTTGATTAGCATGTGATTTACACGGAAAACAATTACATTTTGGCCGCCTACTTGCATCTGATAAGGGATTATTGGAAGTTTTTAATTTAAATCAAAATTTTCAATTCAATTTACGATGACTAGCCAAATTCCAAAGAACAAAGTAATTTTTGTGTAATGATTTAAATAATAATTGTTACGGTACTTCATGGTACTTACTTCAATATATCACTGTTATTTTTGTTTATTTAAAAATTGAGAAGTGATCTTTTGCTAAGAACTGTATAATACCGACTGGATAATTTCGAAATCAAAATTAAATTTACATTTTCCAACAACTAATAATAAATTGCAGCTATTATAAATTAGTCTTATTTCCTGTTTAAATAAGTAGGTGCACTTCATTGAATAATTCCGATTACTAAGAACAAGTCCAAAATAAATATTTAAATTACTGATGCTTTTAGACTCTGTTATTCTTCGCCTACGTTTAGTCATAATTTCTAATGTCTACAAGAGTATTTAATTGCATATATTAATTGCTATGAGTTTCTCATTCTATCTAAAGAAAACAAATCAAAAATAGTTTTCTTAGTTTCTATTATGAACATTTTTATTTAGTCAGATGGAAGGCACTTCTAAATTTACCGACTTATTTATTTAAAAAAAAATACAAACAGGAGAATTTTTTATTATTATTATATCTAATAACATGATCATTCTTATCTAAATTAATGATC
>JAUIMW010002007.1:0-11370 GCA_033557785.1 Enochrus cinctus | reverse complement strand
TATATATATATATATATAAATTATTAAGAAAATTATAGAAGAAGTAACACATAATACAACGAAAGTGTCTTTTGATGACTAGGGGTAATGAAGATCTAATAAGATCAAAATTATCTGCATTACTACTTCGACTATAAACAATTTAAACATAAATAGTGTTATTTACAGTATTAGATATTAGAATAATATTATTAATAATTTAGTATTTGTAAAGTGTAAATAGTTTAAATATCTTAAATATAAGTTTAATACCTGCAATAAGACTTTTACTTATATATAAGTATGTATGTACTTATTTAATGAGAAAACGTAATTTCATTAATCTTCAAAAGCAAAATCATTGTCATTGGTTTTTGTCCTTTGGCGTTAATAAAATGGTCCCAAATAGTGAACCATGTGCAAACGTGATTAAAGAAGTTTCTTTAGATTATTTAGCAAGCTGCTTGATAGAAAAAACATCAAAAACCAATAAATTTGAAGAATTTTCTATCTGTTTTAATTCAGCCATAACATTATAGTATCAGTAACAGTAAAATCGAAAAAGCTTATAAACATTACCATTGGGTAATTATTAAAATATTTACCTTTATAAAACTATCTACATACCTGTATATCATATATACATATACTTCTTTTAATATATATAATATATATATTACCTTAACGAATATTTCATTTTTCTTTTTAAATATACGTTAATAACCTTCATAAGCTAAGTTTCATACAAACCATGGAAGAACTATTTATATGTCAAAATTAAAAATTAAATTGATATTATCTCAATCATCAGTCTGTTAGATTTTAAAAATGTTGGTATGACGTGTATGACATGATATTTACTCTAATTGTTATCCATGTAACTAACTGCATCAGTGTCATACACCAAACACTTTTGTTAAACAATAACTAATGGCCAAATGAAAGAAACTAGAATTCCAGCAAATATTCCAGTTATTAGGCAAGCAGCACCAAACATTCCAGCTGTTCCAGCATGCTGTGGTTCGGCAGTCCTGTAAGAAAAAAGCAATGTATCTTTTATTTATTTAATAAATATTTTACATAATAATACAGGATGAATTTATATATCTATTAAAATAAACAGATGTAACACTGTTTAAAAAATATAGTTATAGATTCAATGGACTCATATTAATCTTATAATTTTGACTTCCATTGTAGATTTTTCAAATAGAAGGATTTTAATCACACTTACACACTTAATCTTACTATTACACTTAATATTACAGTCAATGCTTTACTTATTTTTAAATATTCAACTGTCATTTTATTATTTTACATTTATGCACAGAAATATTGATAATATGCTACAAAAGATAATTAAAAAAAATAATTACGATTGAAATTTTTTATTTTTGTATAAATTTTGTATAAAAATTTGTATAATTGAAAAGACTATAGCATATTTTTTAATTAAAACAAATAGAAATTACTTAGAAAATAAATAAAATTTTGTATGATGCCACAACGTCTTCTAGGATTGTACTGGCTAAAATCATAAAATTAAGCATTGCTAGAAAAAGACAAGAGATGCTTATGCAAATGTCCAGTATTATTTGCACAGCTTCAAACCTTTGACATTTCTGACATATATATACTCAGAACTTTTATCTGCAAGACATAATCCACATAGTATCCTAATGTTTTCATTATGAACCAGGACTACAACTTTAAAACAAAGTTTTTTTAACATAAAATTCCTGTTATAAATTCAAAATTCAAAGCGATTCGACATGTTCAATTTAATGTTATCAATTGTTATAATGTTTAGTTTATAAAAAACTTAGATGTATTGTATCCACACCGACACATAATTTATTATCAACCAAAGGAGACAAACCATGCATAAGGTCTGCAACAAAAAGTTTAGTGACACTGCATCTCTTTATCAGTTGATTTATATATTAGCATACACGCACACATCAATTTAAAAAAAAAAATTCTGCCTGGGATTAAATTAAACAGTTACATAAAACAACTTATTTGTAAAAAAAATCTAAACTTCTTTTGTTGATGAAAAATTATCGGTTGGAATAAAAATATCGATCAATTTTTTTTTCGCTGACCGAAAATTTTGTTTGTTAGATCGAAAGTCCGTTTCATCAGGGTACGTTAAATTGAGGATTCACTGTACAAATATGTGATTTATTAAAATTTCTCAATCAGATTTTGAAATTGACCCATTAGGTACCTTCTGAAAAAAAGGACTGATCTAAAGTGACAGAACATTGTTCATTTCATATACTCCATTTAATGAAAGAATAGAGTTGTGACGTCAATTCTAAAGTGTATGAATCTAATCGACACGACAGTTAAACTAACTGAAATATGTAAACGTTTTTCCACAAACATTAATTCTTACAATTGAAAGTACAAAATTAGTTTTAATTTATTAGTACAGCTAAAAAAATAAGTATTTATTTAATTTTATTATCATGTATACATTAAATGTACTAAATAGTTTTATAACCTGAATCTAAAATGCACAGTTCAGGATATTTCTACCGTATTAATCCATTTTTTGTTTAGGTGGTTGTTTTCCAGGCCCTTTCTTTGTTTAATATTATAAATTGTTTGAAACAACCTATGCATTTTATAATAAAAAGCATTCATTTATACTTGCTTTATACACTTTACTGATGGGTATAAGCCAACCAGCATTATTCTTCTCGTGTTGGAAATAGTCAAGCAATTGCAAGAGAAATCCTTGCGCTTGCGAATTGATAGTTTTTTCTGACACAAACAATCACAAACTGACAAGTAAAATTGACGGAAGTTATTTTAACTTGACTAGCGCAGTTATGCATGTTACGCAGTATGTTCAATGCTCTTCTCTCTCGCACACGCAATTGAGAAATGAAGCGTATATCAATGGTTATACCAAGACAACCATATTTCTGCGTATCTCTCTCATACATATAACGCTATTATCATTAGTTTTGCGAGCGAGTTTGATTGAGATTGTTTTTTTCTGTTTCAGCCCCAACTCTATTCTTTCGTTAAACGGAGTATACATTTCAATGGATGTCACAAATTTTTACTATGACTTTTTAATAATTGTTAAAATTTTAATAAGAAAAGACTATTATATACACACAGTTACAGTAAGATCACATTGCTTAGACCATTCAAGTGCAATATAAAGAAATGGAATGATAATGTTTTGTTTGACGTGGTCACCGGCAAGTTTATCGAAAACAAATTCATCGAATGCAAATTTATCGAAAACGAGTTCATCAAAAGCAAATTTATCGAAAACGAGTTTATCCAAAGCAAGTTTATCGAAAACAAATTTATCGAATGATCAATTTATCGAAAGACGAAATCATCGAAAAAATATAATTTTGTACATATTTGAACAGCATACTGAGCTCATCAACTAATTATTGTTAAAAATATTGTTATATTGGAAGAGTCGAAAATTATAAAATATACTAGAACATTTTGAAGGCTTAATTTATTTGAAAGCTTTGGTTTTGTTTTTGCAAAATTCTCAAAAACTGTTTCACAGCAATTCAAATCAATGTAATTGTATCTCAAGGGACCGCAGTTATATAAGACCTTTAGGTCAGCCACCAACATTCCAGTTCATACTGGTGAAAAACATTATGAATGTGAAGTATGTAATAAGACTTGCATAAAGTTCTAGTTGAAATTAATAAATAAATAATAACTATATTTGAAAAAGAATCAGATAATACAGAAAAATAATAAAATAAATACAATCTTAATGGTCATGAACCCGAATATAACAAAATATAAGTTTAATAGAACGTAACATTGGATATTCAAATTAAGTACGCTGACTGGAAACAAAAAAATATAAAAGAAAATTTTAATTTTCCACCCGACAGCAACCACTAAACAGTAACCAGTTTATGTGTGGCTTTAAAATTAAATATGACACTATATTAACAATGCATTAAAAAATGTACAATTATACAGATTTTTAGAGATTCATATATTTGTGATACTTCGACCAATTTTATTGATTAAAAGACCCAAATATAGTCAATACACCTTACAGTCTAATTTCTTCTAATTATCTTGCACTCTTTATATTAGACGAGGTCCTCTTGATTCAGGAAATTTATTTTCGTTTTTTCTTTTATTATGAACGAGCTTACCGCAAATGTTAATTTTTTTAAATTAGAAAATGTATATTTATAGTCAAATTTTGGTGAGAAAGATTTTGTTTTATATAATATTATTTTTATACGGACTATGTTTGAAAACAAGTTGAAACATCATCTACCAACAAGACACTTGTGATAATCACTATCCCCATGTCATACTCGAGGAAAACTGTTAAGTGATTCAAAAAATTTATCCCTGTGTAACTCTAACGCTAAACTTGCCTGACAAACTAATTGCTACTATTTGATAAATAACCTACATCTAACATGTAAATTGTCCAATCAACTCAAATACTTACGTGGACGTATAAATCATGGCCACAGAGCTAAAATATCCACTAGTCATGCCCATAGTAACTGCCACTAGCCAGTATATTTCATCACCAAAGTAAACAGGCAAACTTCTTTTATTATCGACTTTATAATTACAAAACAGATAGAATGGTATGTAAAGTACCCTGAGTACAACCGGGATCCATAAATATTTTGGTTGAGGCTTAAAAAAAATATATTTAATAATTAAACATGATATAATGTTGAATATGCAACATACCCATATAAAATATTTTGGCAGTATACTTCCCAACATGGCAGTGACGTTAAACGTTAAGAAGCAAGTCACTTGTGAAAAATACTCTGTTGGTATATATGAATCATCTCCATATACACTTGAAATGTCTAAAACAACATGGCATTAGAAAAAAAAACTTTATTAAAATTTTACTCACTTGCATGCACTGAAGGGAAAACTGCTAAGGTGCAAAAGAATACAAAGAACACATTGAACAACTGTGGTAAAGACCTGCAAAATATTTCCCAATAAGGAGTTGTGATGTATCCCGAAGGATCACTATCTTTCTTTTTTTGTTGCTCCTTTTTTTGTTTTAATTCGTGATGCCTATAAAATCTCTAAAATATACAATTTTTAATAAATTTTCATTTATATATAAACGGAAGCAACTTACATTTAATGGTAGAGAAAAATACGAGTCAAAACATATTAACAATATAAACAGCGCTATTATAAAATAGTATGTTGCCGTAATCCTATGATTGTCAGTAACAGCATCAGCTACAATATAAGCACATGTTACAAATGTACCACAGACATTGTTCCCCAATATGATAGCTGCTGTATATTTAAATGGTAATTTGGCTGCCATGCCATAAATAGTGTTTTGATATATACCAGTGGCAGCTAAAAAAAAATATATATATATATATATTCAGGAATCTGATTTTAAAAATGTTAAGCAATATTAATTGAAAGACAAAATTATAAAATGCGCGAATTTTAAAAAAAGATATCCGACTGTAAGAGGATTATAATAAATGTTTATACTTACTGTTAATAATAACAACAGAAATCATAGTAATCCAAAAAAAGTAATCAGGCCACGTACTGGTGTCAGACATAGCTAATATTATTGTGATCAAAAAGAGAACAACTTGTATTCCTATACTCCACACTATTCTTGTTGTTATATCCCCCCTGGAAAACAGCCTTTCATTATATCCTAGTTTCCATTAGCAATTCTATTATATGCTCTCAGTTGCAGCTAATAGAATTATAATTTCTCTTGTATTTTAAGATATATTGATTTTCACTTACCCAAGTCTCACAAAAATGTTTAACCAATTAAAAACAACATTAGGAACTTGTGCGGCAAATGTTACATATTGCAGATAACTGTCTCCATATGACAAATCTTCTCCCGTGTAGTTTTTTCCAAATTTGAAAAGAAAATACTGAAAAAATTAGAATAATTTAGTTTTATATTTAATTTATTCAAATAGAAATAATAAAATGAGAATTATGAAATTGAAAATGAGAAAATGAAAATTAGAAGTAATGCTATTGTTATTTTTACTTAAGATAATACTTTTATTTGAACAAAATTTTAATTTTTAATAGGAATGCATTTATTATAAAAAAACACTGTGCTATTTTTGGGTTTGTTTGAGACATTTATTATTTATTCGGCTAATTTTATTAATTCATAAATTTGAATATTTTGTTATTTATACATTTATACAACAGAGAAAATTGTTAAATAAAATCTAAAGTACAGCTAACTAAAAATTTAAATGGATATTTTAGATAATACACAGATCCTAGTAAATCATAAATGATTTCTAATTATAGTTAAACATGCATTAATGTATTACATAATATGCATTTTGTATCGGGATACATTCAAGGCTATTTTCATGGGAAAAGTAAATAAATTTTGTATATTTATAGTATCATTTTTAGTATCTATGCAATATCTATATTTGAGTTTTGATGAATGAATAAAAGAAAAAAACTGAACATTTTTAATATGAATTATATTATATATAATTAGTGTTTTAGATTATTTAGATTTAAATTAAACTTACTTGATTTGCAGTAATAAACATATTCCATGGCATTAAAACACCAATTCCGTGCAGTAGAAAGGTAAAATAAACCAAATTGTATTTGTCCTTAGGTTCGTTGAGGGCCAAACTTGCTTCATCCATGGTCAGATTTTTAAAATTCAATTCGTCCTCGGTAAAATTGTTGGCTTCCCAAGAAGGCTGCAACGTCACAGGTTGATTTTCTTTTTCATCTGAAAAGATAGACAAATTTCAGAGATTAAAATTTTATTAATGGCATAGAAGCACACATTCTTATCTAGGGGCAAGTATATAGTTGACATTGCTTTTCTGATATCACACATCATTGCTAAACAATCACCATATTATTTTAATAATTTTCTGTAATCTAAACAAATAATTAAACAGTAGTTATCAACTTTATTAATATTGCTTACCTAAATCATTTGTGCCGAAATTATTGTAAATTCTAGTTCTTTTCAGTAAACTTTGACTTGACATTTTGGCGTTAATGAAAGTTTCCCATCCAATATAAACTTTTTATGGAAACCTTATCAAGTGAAAGTTTCGTTCAACTTTAAGAAAGTATGTAGAAAATAACAAAAGTATCTTGATGGAGCAAATAATGTAAGCATTATATTCATAAGTTGACAGTATAATTAGCTGTTTAAAAAGTATTTTGAGTTATTTAATTATTTTTTCATAACTATTTCAAGGAATGGAATGCAATTATGTTTACCTACTATGTTTTCCTTCATAACATTGTTTTTTATAATTTCAGATTTTTGTTGAATAAATAAAGCAATATACACCAAACATTACATTGATCTTTTTCTTGTAATGTTATATTTTGTGCTTTAATGCCGCTGATCTGAGAAAGTATATTGTCAAGAAAATTTCAAGTTCCAAATTGTAATTTAAACAGAAGACTCCATGTAATTAAAAATGTTAATTATTTATTTTTAGATCTGAAACTTAGAGAAGAAGAATATATATTATTATATTCAAAGAAACTCTATTCCTACGTTTTGATAATATAATTTTGATACTAAAAGCGGAGAAGCATCAACAATCGCTTTTTAGGTGCAGAACAATGTATAAGACTATATTATTTTCTGTTTTAGAAACTCAACCAAAATAAATTTGTGAAAAAATACTTGTTATTATTCTCCCAAGCAAATGTTATAATCACTTATTTATTACTAATAGTAGTATTTTACTTATTTATTGCAAATAAATTCAGAATTTGCAAGTACGAAAAATAACGGCGCTTCCCACGCTTAGTCACGAGCAACGACCATCTAGATAAAACAGCCACATTTGTCAACTAGTTTATGAAGTCGATCTGAAATTCCATTGCTATCTACAATTCGGTTATTAACGTTGGTATTATATCATTTAACAGTATTTTACTGAAAAGCAAAAGCAACAGGCAATAATTTCCTGGAGATAAAGTGCGAAAATTGCGGGTATCCTAAATGCGATTTATCATTCGATCAACATGATTAATAAGGCTTTAAAAGTCAATGTCTTCTACTTCTACGCAGACGAAGTCATTAGTTGGTTAACGAACGAAAAAGAAAAATGGAATTTAGAATTCTAAATTTACATATAGTGGTTTAGTGACATGCCAAAAATACAATTGAACCATACTGTTAACGTGCATGTGTACAAGAGTATACATGTGCTAAAAATGTTAAGTACCAACTGTGTTAAAAAAATAGATATACCGATGGTTTTTAATATGAATTTTTATTATAGTCCATGCCTTATTATACGAATAATAACAGACAACCCTTTTCGCAAAACTAATAGTAAGAATTTTATATGTGCGAGAATGACAAAAACAAATATTAGTCTTGGTACAATCGTCAACATACTGTTAATTTCTCATCAATACGCTCTGGAATTAACATCATAACACCACGGTAGAACCACGCTATAGACTATACTAAGTTTTTACAATAAGTTTAATTTTAGAAGTTTTATGACAACGTTCGTAATTAAAACTATAAATACAGATTGAATCGTTGTGAAGGACGACATCCGGGGTGATATCAATTTTATTCACGGCCCTTCCCGTGCATCATATTTATTTATAAATCGTGTAGGTGAAATGTTTCACGAGGCAATTTCCACCCCAAAATAAACACGTAATTAATATAAATACGTGCCGGGTTTTCTTTGACCAATTTAGCATAATAATCGGAAGCCGGTACAAGTGCCTCTTTACTCAACTGGAAAATTACAACCTAGCTTTCAATTATTTCATTTTGAAGGTGCTAAATAAATTAGAAAAAAGTATTTCGAATCACATCAAAAAATTGCGACTATACAGTTCGATGTTGACCATAAATTTATTAGAAAACGAAAATAAATTTACTGGTCCGCTTTATGCGCGGTGTGTTTTTCGAGCGCTACTTTTTATTTATACAAAATAATAAAATCTTTTAAATAGCTAAATAGTTGCAAATTATGGCGAAACAATGTAAAATATGTATTTGCGAAGGAAAATATGAATGCATCACCAATTTTACTTGGTTTTTTTTTCCAAAACATACACGTGGGAGGGTCGTTGACTCTGGAAAGCTATCAACGTTAATTTTAAATATTTATTAAATAATATTGTAAATTAAAATATTTAATAGAAAAAAAGCACACATACATTCCATTATACAAGGTGCAAAAAAATTATCAAATTGTGAACGTTTTATAATTTAATATTTAATTGGTAGTTACACTGATTTAAATAAATTTCAATGTCATAGTCACTCTCAAAATACAATTAAAATAATGAAACCATCAGAAAAATATTTTATGTTTTTACACTCATAAAAGTAAGCAATTTATATTTATGGCTGATAGCTTTAGCTATAAAAGATATTGTAGGATATGAAAATGAATGTAGGTAGGGCTTCAATGAAATAGCATGGTCAATTACATGTTAATATAAATTTAATATGATGACTACATAATAAATATGTTTGCCAAGAAGTGTTTATACAAAAATATAATCATTACTAACCTTTTTGTGATACTACAATTGTTCCATTTTTACTGTAAGATACCAGAGGCTCTGATCTTGGATCCATTTTTGAAGATCAAGTTTCTGTAACAGCAATAAACATAAAATTGTTGAATATGAAAATGGGTTCTAGCTTAATAATTAATGAATCAATAAATGAACCTCAAATTTAGTAAAATTAAAATCAACATTTTATGGTATATATGTTATTTAGCTAGACGCAAGTGCATTGTAAATGAGCAGTTGATATACAAAAACCCGCATTTCTATATTTAAATATGGAAAAAATACAATCCATGTGCTTTTGCATTTGAAAAAGATATGAATTTTCAAAAAATAAAATAAACTTGTTAGTTACTACCCACTTTATATCAAAGTGTAGGTTTTTGCTTGATTTTTTTTAAATATTTTGTAGATTTTTGAATCAGACAATTTACGGATATAATATTTTAATTTAAAAGTACTTAATTCTTGTATTAAAAATACTATTTTGAATAATACTATTTATCTTTGCTTAGATATACTATTTTCAAGATGTAAGTTGAACATGTCTGGTTGTTTGAAAACTGTGATTGCGCATTTAATTTTGATGCATTTCTGTTACGTAAATAATTACTATTTTTTTAATTTGTTTGATCATTGTATTACAATAGAATAAGGTAATGGGTTGGGTCTCTTAGGCCCAGTTAAGTTTATATGTCGCTACAAAAATTTATCTATTTTTATTTGACAACTTTCCTATAATGTTTTAGTATAAATTTGATATTCTAAAAATTACATTTGAAATAGAGTTTTATTTAAAAAAATGTTGATTCTGTCAGACTTATTATTATTTTTGGCCCATTCTCTGAAGGATTACAGGTAAAAAAGAAACAAAATCCATTAATAAAATAATTGATTAATTAATGCAGCATTCAAGATTAAATCCAATAATTAGTTCACTTAAAATGGTCATTAAGGCAAAGATAAAAAATAAGATAATGAAATCATTAAAATATTATCTTTAATTATAAATGAAAAGTAGATCTAAATGATAAAAAAATAAACTGGAAGCAAAAATTAAATATTCTTGGCACAATATCAAAGGGTTTGCCACAAATAGATAATTTAAATAATTGATTAATTAAATGCACTTGTGTTTGAGATTATCAACTCTTAGAAAGAAAACTAATTTAATTAAAAATCATGACTTAAACTATCCCCATATCTTAGGCCTATAAATCAATTGTTTCTTAAAAAAACAATATTCATTGCGTTAATTGAAACATATGCTAACTTTAAATATAATAACTTAATTTTAAAAACTGTTAGTAAAGGTATTATTTTAATTTTTAAAATTCAATAGGGTTATTAACAAAATATAAAATTATTTTTTGTAAACATACCTAGTTGTAAATTAAATATCTCCAGAAAATACTAAGAAATTATATTAGAACGCAATTTAATTAAACGATGCACGTGCTCGCGACTATGAAATATAAAAATAGAAAATTGTATTGAGATATACCGATCGCCATATCAACTGTTCCCGCACACCACACTTTCCGACAGATATTGATACAAGATGGCGCTAAGTTTGAAAACTGACAGTTCTCAACATTTTTATAATAAGGTGATTTCCCGGGACCACGCATATCGCAGCAGGTAAAACATACTATACACCACATAATTGACCTATATTCCATTGACTTAAAGGTTGCAGTTGTGACCAAAAAAGATCAAATATACTACCAAAACATGGATTTGTAGGTATAAAAATTAGAAGTTGAATAAATTGTGCCCTCGACATCGATACCTGACATTTATAAATAAAAATTTTGGTAGTATATT
>JAUIMW010002006.1:0-11372 GCA_033557785.1 Enochrus cinctus | reverse complement strand
CAAAAACTCAATTTGGTTTCAGAAACAGACACTCATGCAGTGATTGCATAGCTACTTTGCTTACTGAAATAAATTTATCGTTTTCCAATGGCCAAACACTCTCTGCGTTATTTTTGGATGTTGAAGCAGCATACGACAATGTAGATGTTCACATCTTAGGCATAAAGCTTCAAAAGTTGAGCTTATCACATGACTTTGTAAATGTGATAATAAACTTAATCACATAAAGAGAAATATATATATACAGATTCAAGGAAGACTAGAGGGTCCTAGAACAGCAAATAAGGGTCTCCCATAAGGTAGTATACTGAGCCTTATTTTGTATGTGCTATACTTATATGACCTTGAACGTGAATTTGGAAATGGTATTAAAATCATCCAATTTGGGGATGACGTTTGCATGTATACATCAGGGTACAATATTGACCTATTGATAAATGATTTGAACCCTCAGTTAAACATATTAAATACTGGCTTAACAACCACGGATAAACTATATCTCCATCTAAATCAAATGTTTGTACTTTTACCAGACGTCGATATATGTCCTCTCCATTTGTTATTTTGGATGGAATGTCAATCCTATATGTAAAGGAAGTGAAATTCTTAGGTATAATCTTAGACCAAAAACTCTCTTATAACAGCATATAAACCACATAATTTCAAGAGCTGAGAGGAGTTTGAACATTCTGCGTGCTGTTTGCCACAAGGGATTGTGATGTGATGTGGGCACTTCTTTGCTCATATATAAATCTTATACCAAATCTACACTTGACTATGGGAGCATCTTTTACGGGCAAGCATCGAAAACCAATTTAAAGAAAATTGATGTTATGCATAACAAATGTTTTGTTTGGGCCTCCTGAGAAGTACTCCCACTGATATTTTATACTCAGAAGCCGGGGTAATGCCTCTGGCATTTTAAAGGGATTTGCTAGCACAGAAATCCGCTCCTGCAATATCTTATCGGTGTTGCTTTTAAATATGATGTCCAAAGAAACTGAAAACAGATCACCAAAATATTTACAGGTGGTTCAATGACCGAGGGGAAAGCTGGAACAAATAAAAAAACTATACTAACTCCCAGAGTGTTCTTCCATCTACACTGCAGAGCTAATTACCATTTACGAGTCACTAAAATTAATCTCTAATATGGAACATCCAGGAAAAGTTGTTATATTTTAAGACTGTTTAAGTGCTATAAAAAGCATACAAAACATTATGAAAAGTGTAGTTACTTGTTGGTGGACATTGCTTCTGAGTTACTTAACATCCAAGGAAAAAATACCGTAATTCAAGTCGTTTGGATAAGAAGTCACTGTGGTATTCAACAGAATGAGATGGTGGATAAATTTGCTAAGAACATTATTTCGGAAGGCTTAGACTACCACCTCTTCCTTCCCAAATATGACATTTTCAGTGAAATAAAAAAACAATTAAACAAACTCACCATTCTCTATATCTTCAAAATGGCACTTCTAAGAATTTAAAGAAAACATATCTTGTCCCCTGTCAAGCCCTTAGTCCAAAAAACTATCCCTAAAGTAGGCTTGTCGAACTCCTCTGACTGTGAGCATTGTGGTGAACTGGGCGATATAGCACATTATATGTATCATTGCAAAAATGACAGAATAAATGTCATACATATAAAATAAGCATCTATTTGCAATCGTGAACTATAGTCTCTTCCTTGATATTTTCCAAGAATTTTTTAAAAAAGCTTTACTTGAGAAAACTATAAAAATGAAAAAACAAAATAATTTTCAAGAAGATTTTTTTAATAGCAGATACCTAGAAAATACCAATAATAGGATTTGCTGCTGCTTGGAAAATTGTTAAACAAGAAACTGGAATAATATAAAAATTGAAAATTCTCCATCAGTCGATGAACTTAAAAATATATATCACAAAGCAAGACAGTAATGGTAGGTGTCCTGCAAGGATCAATATTGGAACCCTTGTTTTTTATTATTTACATTAACGACTTGCCTCACAATGTTCAGTTACACTCAATGTGCCTCTATACGGATGACACTTCCTTCTTGAATGAAAGAAAAAACATCGTTGAACTTCATGCAAAAACTATGTAAACAAATAAACTTATTTTACTACATCAGACTGATCTCATAGAACCTTACACAAGAGATGATTCTATCAGTTTATTATGCATATTTCCATAGCATAGCCTCCTAAAGAATACAGGTATCTGATTTATTATTGGGCGTTTTGTTAATCTTGATGACTATGCGACTCCTATCCTTCCACTTAAGAACTATTAACTGATAGTTTCTCATCATTAGACTGGCAAACCCTCTTGTGACTTCGATTCTCCGTAATCGTTCGCAGTGTAAGATTGTAATTGTATTTCATGATGTCCTCTTTTAAGGACTTTTTGTAGCTGTTGAAAATGCTACATACTTAGTTCTTTGCCATCTGATTTTCATCTACGCTCTAAGTTCTCGACGCCTGGTCTGTAGAATTTTCATCGTACCGGAGATTTTACAATCTTCCCTCCCAGGATGCATACCTCGGTTGCTGTCTCTTGAATGGCTACAAATACAGCAGCTATGTCTCAAGAACATCTTGGTGTTGCCTGATGGAGGTGTAAATATGTGGAGAGAATTTAAAAAATTTAATTTACTAAGCTTACCTCCGCATTTGAGTGATCCTAATTTATTGAAAAATTTCTTCGCTTCTGTCACATTGGGGTCGGGGCACCTGCCTGTCGCGCTGTTAGTTTTACTCCCAAAACTAACTACCTAACATCGAGCAAACTTTGGAGTTCACACCAGTCACTATTGACGAAATCCAAAACATTGTGTTCCAAATCAAGTTATACGTGGCAGGAGCTGATTTGATAACGCCTCTGGTTCTCTATCCTGTGATATTGTTGTCTTTGGAGTACATTGTCAATACATGTCTGGTGAAGGGAGTGTTTCCAGACTTGTGGAAGGAGGCGTATGGGACACCGCTAGTGAAGGCAAAGTATTGTAGTGGGTTGCAGGATCTTCGCCCCATCAGTATACTTTCTGCTGTGTCAAAGGGCTTTAAGAAGGTGATCGATCGTCAATTTAGGAGCCATCTGGAAGTATATAAGATATTGCCAGAGGTTCAGTCTGACTGCAGACCTGGCCATGGTGTATTTTAAAACAGTCAAAAAAGATAACATCCACATTTCTATTTTAAAAAATTGAGACAGGAATTGAATGTTTGTTAAAAAATTGCTTCTATTGTTAATCCTAAATGTATATTTCATCAGCGAAAAAGGTGTGAATTTCATCAATATTAAGGTATGTTTAATAGCATATATCTTCTTAAGTCTACGTATGGTGTAGATTGCCTACCTCAATTTGCCGCATATTTCCTGAATGTCCAATGTTCCAATGAAGTCTGCTGTCCATAACAAACCTCAGAACCAATCACTTGCTGCTTTTATTGTGTCTTCAACTTTTTTATTGATGTTTTCACATCACTGCCTGTTTCCGGTTTTCTAGGTATGACTATAGCAGATAAAAAAACAACTCCCCTAACTCTGAAATTATGGATTTTTTGCAACAGTACCTTATGTATAACTGCATCAAAAGCTTTGATCAAATCACAACTGATGATGTTCACCTTCTCTTTCTTGTCTAAAGTCTATGTTATTTCTTTCACCATATTCAGACTATGGTATGTCTGTCAGCTTACCCTTTAAGTATAGTGATAAAAAGATGTTTTAGTGAAGGTTGTTTTCCTGATGCCCTAAAACTAACAGAAGTGATTCTAATACACAAAAAAGAGGATCAGAATTTATGTGAGAACTATCGACCAATCTCCATAGTATCAATAATGTTCAAGGCTTTTGAGAGAGCAATTGCAAGTTGACCAGTGAACTTCCTCAAGTCTCTAGGACTCCTTGTGGATGCTCAACATGGCTACATGTAGAGTAGGTCAACAACAACAGCAGCTCTGAATATGGAGGAAGAAATAATTCAGACATTAGACAAGAAAGAGAAGGTGAACATAATCAGTTGCGACTTAAGCAAAGCATTTGATACAATATGACCAGGCCACTGACATTTTTGTATGCAGTTAATGGATCTTATCTCAATACGGGAGGTAACTTAGAACACATCAGTAAAAAAGCTGAGTGCACAATAAAAACAGCAAGTGACTGGTTCAATCCCAATGAAAGAGGGAAATATTTTCGTCCATGGTATAAATGTAGGCCACATAACACATAAATAGGTTAATAGTTGAGACCAGTTAAATTTTAAGTGCTAAAGAAGTTCATAAAACTCATCTACAGAGAAGTGTAAACGTTGAATATATTCAAAGAGTTTAAAAAAAACCAAAGTTGGCACTACTAAGGTTTATGTTGGTAGTAAATGACAGACCAAATGTCATTTTAAATTGTCAATTTTGACGTTATGTAATGTCGTATCATTATTGTCGCTGCAAATTATGTAATATTATTATTAAGCAACGGAAAAACTTTTTAAAAGAGACAGTGAACTTTTTGGTACAGTATTAGTTATGACGCATCAGTGGGGTCTATTTTCAAACTGCTCAATTCGAACGACTACTTGTTTCGACGTAACTTTGACGTCGAACGAACATTCGTGTCAAAATTATTCAAGAACGAGTACTCGTTCGATTCGAGCACTTTGTGAAAAGTCCCCGTACATTTTGTAGCTCAATGCAGTAGAGACGCGCTGTAAGTTCTAATAATTTTAATACAGGTTTCGCGAAAGTGCGAGCGCCGAGTGGTGTCGCCTATTGATTTTACGTGCATTTGAAATGTTACGCGAGGTTATTGCCATCTAAACGTGAACGGCATCAACAAAGTTAATAGCTCCGCCGATAAATAAGATAATTCTTAGTTAGTTGTGAAAAGTGACAGCGGTTGGGAATGGTGTACAAATGAAAACATGGCCGCGTACTCGGAATTCTCTGGCGATAATAACACTAACTGAATAACGTAAAGATATGTAAACTCGACGCGAACAGTGCAGAAGTGCTACCGAACGAAAAAATTAACGTACGAAAATGTGTAAACGTGAAGAAATTGGTTTTAAACAAGTGTAGCCTGAATACATAAAAAACACTCTGTGTATCTGGATGTTTACGACCACCTGGTCAAAATCATAATATTATATTTTATTATGTTTTCATGTTAAAATGGCATCAAAATCGTCTAAATTCGTAAAGTCTGAAAGTGAAATTGTTATGTGACCGTGGGTGATTTTTTTGTGAATTTCCATGGGATTAGTAAAAGTGGATTAAGAGACGAATGCCTCCGTTGGTCGGGCAAGAAATTTCCTTAAAATTCATGGAATCGTACCAAAATGGAGATATGGTCAGCTCGGTGCATGTTGTCGAGCGAACACAGGCTGTTCACAAAAGCAATTCATTCACACCTACGCTGTGGACTGCCTTTTATAACTACGATGCCCAAGGAGAAGACGAATTGTCCTTACGAAAGGGACAAATCGTTGAGGTAAGCGAATTTTGTTAAAACATCTCTGTTTGCATATTTATAAGGCACAGGAAGTGTACCTTTTTTAGAATATAATCATTAATAACTTATAATATACTTACCATCTAAATTGTATCAAACTTTTTGCTCAATATTTAGTCTTATTAATCCAGAACATCCCATAAATACAGCACCTTTTTGTTTATTTTCTAGGTATTATCAAAAGATGCAAAGATATCGGGCGATGAAGGGTGGTGGACGGGCAAGATTGGTGACAAGGTAGGGATTTTCCCTTCCAACTTTGTCATCTACGATGACCCCAGCAACCATGTGAACTCCATGATTGCAAACATCCGACCCATCGAAATAAACTTTTCTGAATTGGAATTGGAGGAAGTGATTGGTGTCGGAGGGTTCGGGAAAGTGTACCGTGGCATTTGGAAAGACCATGAGGTTGCCGTCAAGGCTGCCAGGCAAGATCCTGACGCAGACAAATCAGTGACACTAGAAAATGTGATAAAAGAGGCCAAGTTATTTTGTTTACTCGAACATAAGAACATTGTTAAGTTGGAGGGTGTGTGTTTGCAAGAACCTAATTTGTGTCTTGTGTTAGAGTATTGCCGGGGTGGTTCCCTCAACAGGGTGCTCGCTGGTAGGAAGATAAGACCGGACGTGTTAGTGGACTGGGCTATACAAATTGCTAGTGGTATGGACTATTTACATAATGAAGCTAGAATTTCTTTGATTCATCGTGATTTAAAAAGTTCTAATGGTAAGTTTTTTTTTTGACATTTATAAATTCATTTGAATGTTTTTAAATTAGTTTATAATTAGTTTTAACGGGTTGATATCCAAATATAGAGTTGGGCTTGTCTCTGCTCATTTAAACTAAGCCATAACGTCCTCATTACAAATTTTCACACCAACGTTTTTGAATTAACGACATACGACCTTCATCAAAAGTAGGTATGCAAGGAGCTAAGCGCCAAACTACCTACTAAAAACTATAAAGCATGAGGTACCTGGCGGTCTTCGTCTTGCACGTATCTACATAATTTACGTAGGAGCAGACTGCTCCGGCGGTATTCTGGATCATATTTTACGTAATTTAGTTGCAGAAGGTGGCCTAGTCCAAGTTGCCCGCGAGACAAGGGTAAATAACAGTAAAAGAATGGGTTTTGTTCTCTTTTTTATTAAATATTTTAGCGCCGCACGGAATGGTACACGAAGTATCGATTGCCTTCTCTGCAGAGGTCTTCCGTGCATAAGTCATGAACTTCCTACTAACCGACGGTTTAAGTAGGACTCTTTTCGCGAATTTTCTCACAAATTTCGTCTTTCGGACTATAAGCTTAAGCGTTACCGTGACGCACCACTGCGTTTGCACTTTATCAGGTCGTGCGTTTAGATTTAGCTAAGTTTGTTTTTGTATGAATAAAAAATGAAAATGGACTGACGCCTCTTTTGGAAAAGGTCGCTTTTATGCGTTATTCAGAGTTTCATTACTTGAATCAAATTTCCCAAAAGGCCTCGTTGACACTCTTAAAAGATAAGTTGGTTTGTTTTTTTTTTCGTTTCCTATACTTCAGATTTGTTTTCTGTTTTATGTGCAGCATATTAGTTTTGAAAGTTTGATGTTGAATATTTATTAAGATAATTAATATGCACATGTCTTGCAAAAGGAACCGCAATCGAGAACCGGCGCGGCGCCGAAATCACGTCACCACCGCTTGTGCACTCTAATTACGGTTCCAAAATGCAAATGAGGCCGTGCATATGAGTCGATTAGCATACATTGTGCGAGCAATTGCTCAAGAAGTACAGCAGCAACGTGCGGATTGAATAGAACTGTCGCCAAAGGCGAGATCCGACCTCTGCGAACCGGATTCGTCCACGATAATTCTGCACAACATACGGCAGATAAACACCGTTCTATTGGATAGGTTTGCCTGCGTTCGCAATCGTTATACAATCGAATCGGCGATCTTTTGCATGCTCATATACATTTATGTATTCAAAAGAAAGGTTCTACACCGATGGAGGCCTAAGAATGTTACGTGACTACCATAACGCGCACTTTCCTGAATACATTTCCATCGGTAGCCACGGCTCCGAATAAAATTTATTTGCCCTGTAAGTTTTAGACAATAAAAATCCAATATATGTATCCAAGTTGTGATTCAATTTTATTTACCCCCCAAATATGCAACTTTGAGGAGCACTTAGCGCTTTAGTTAAGCAATCTTGCTATCTAACAATATGTAGGTGAGTACAGTACAAATATCGTTATTATGATAGTGGGTCACGATTCGCTCCTTTGCAACCAACACGGGCCCACACGCTAATAATTATCGGCAATTTGAAAAACAAACAGGCCGGCGAAAAAAAGTTGAAACCCACGGCTTCAAATAGTTTCGCTGTCTTAACTATGTAAATGTCCGCATAAATTTTGATATAAAATTGTTGGTGGTAATGGTACAAAGTTCTCTACTGATAATGTTTTGATCATTTAGAATAATTTGTTTTTTTAATTGGTACATACTTAAAAAAACTGATTTACTTCATTAGTCGTTGATTTTTTCCGTTGTGGGTCTAGTTATTACCTGTGCATGAATTTTGTGATGGAAAATGCAACACGTTGGTACAGCTGCAATAAAATGAAAATCAATCCAGATAAGACACAAATAGATGACTGATGGGGAGAGAGATTAGAAGCGCAAACTGTTAACTGTGGAGTTCGTCAGGGATCAGTGTAAGGTCCAGTCCTTTTTATGATATACATGAACGACTTTGATAATTATTTCAATGGGCTTAAGGATTGTGTCATTTACCCTGTTGACACGACACTTTTAATATCAGGACATTCTGAAAAGGAAATACAATTAAAGAGACAGGATGTCTTGTCCCAGGTTGAATTGTGGTTTGACACGAATAAGCTAAAGGTGAACAACGAGAAAACACAACTCTTAAAATTTAGTACTTTTGGTGGAGAAGAACTGAACGCAATAAGTAAATTATTTGAAAAAAGAAAAGAGAATAATTGTGGATAATTCTAAAATAACAAAACGCTCAATTGAACAAGCCCTAGGTTAATTGAAATTAATCAATACTTAAAGAAAACTGTTTGTAATTAATCTTTTACTTTCCTTTACGTGGTAATCATGTTCATTGCAAGGTAATATATATATAGGAAGCAATTCCCAACTTTACTCGCTATGTGGAGCATGATTACATAATTCTGTTCGCCAGTTCTAATGATGTATGAAGGGAAACAATTTTGCAAGTCTGGCTCCAAACATAAGAAGATTATTTAAAATTTCAAAACTATAAGGTTGCTCCCTACTTCACCCATTCGAGCGGCAGTGGTGCGTGGCAATTCCAGCCAGTTCTAACTTATTTCTAAGACCGATTATGGAGGAAGAGATCAGTGATCCAGTTATTACTGATCTTGGTCTATTCTTTTTACTCTTTTTTGCATTTTTCTTTCGTAGACGCATAATCAGGTTTGGAGGATTACTTTTTTTCTAAGAACTTCACTAATAATTCCTCCATTGTAACTTTTTTTAGTGTTATGTTTTCAAAAGCATGAAAAGTTTTGGTTGAGTAGTTCTGAAACACAACATAATATTTTATTGAGCCGATTCAAAAGAAGCATTGAATTTTATTCACGTCATCAGTTTTTCTTTATTTCAGAGAGTTCTCCTATTTTGACGAATGTTCTTTCACGAATCGATCAAAGTTGGCATGCCATTAGTCACTTAGTGGAAAGAAATGGCATAGAACAGACGTATCCGCGTCGCTTCCAGTTCCTGAACTTTTATTAAAGTACATATAAAACCATTTGTCAAGCGTTTATTTCCGCAACTTGCAACGTGTATACACAACAAACAAAAGCTCAGAAAATATGAACGTGTAGGATCTTTCCAGGATTTCCCAGAGGAAAATCCATATATCCATGTTTGCAAAACCTCAGGTCAGATTGCAGCGCAGGAGAAATTAATAACGAACGGAAATGAGAGGCGAGGCGAGCGCATTCTACATGCAACATACAGTTCCACAGTTGGGAGCAACGATTTCTTGTTTTTTATACCACTGACCCAACTAATGCTTGTCCTGCAGCGGTGCACCTGGTGGCTTTGTTTGTTTGTTTACTAGTGCCAAGCAATATCCTCCGCGAATCAACATCTCCGGGGAATGTCTGAGATCGTAAACAATGGCATACCATTACCCACACTTCGACAGTTTGCATATGCAAGTAGCTCGCGGGATGGACAGCTTTTTCCTATTTCGACGCGGTGGCAGTTTCAACATACAGAAACAGGTCAAACTTTATAACCAATAGGGCTCCTGGAGGCCCTTGGCAATAAATAACAATAAAGAAGTTCGATATTGGACCATGAGTTATGTGTAATGGGAGAACCAATATCGTTTCTCCTGAAAGTCGTTCGGAAAAGTGCTAAGTCGAGTAAAAAAATATATTTATTTTCAGCCATCTTTCAAAGATATATTTTTGGGATGAAGTTTATGTAATACATAAATATATACTTTTACTTTTGTTTTTTTTTTTCGAGCATTAAGTTATATGGGCATAACTGTCAAAAAGTATAGATTTAATGAAGTTGATCTTCTCTACAATAAACACACTTATATAAAATGAAAGATCATCAATTTGAAGGACTTCGCTGGCAAAATGGGCATATTGCAAGCTGAGCCTTGGAAACCGAATATGCCGCAAGGGAATTTGATAGTTTCCCCATAAATAGGGCGTCGCTTAGCCGCGCCATCACATGTACGGTCGCTGGTAAAGGTAAATGACGTACAGATGGTCGTAGATGGATTGTTTACTTCACTTCTGTATGTTTTCCTCGTGGCCAGTGACCTATTCTAATTGTTTTTCTGTCGTCGCCCGGCGCACGTATACGGCAGCTCTTGCCATGTTACACCTTGTATGGATATCCTATGCGAGCTGGCAGGCCATTGGCGTATCTACACACGTTTCTATTTTTATACGCATATATTATATATAAATATTTAAATAAACAGAAAATATCTCTTGCTTATTTGTTTTCTTTTGTTTCAATTGATAAAATAATGCAATGTGTTGCGTTCTAACATAAACCACAAAACATAACAAAATGACGCTTGCTGGTTAAGTGATTCTTTATTACTCTCTCTGATAATTGGCCAAGAGATGCAAATAAATAAAACTTGATAGACACTGCGAGTAAATTATGTAAATTAAATTAAACTAATAATCAATTCGTATTTGAATCAATAAGATAACCAAAAAATAACTTGTAAGCTTTCATTAGAACATATGTAAGCTGTAGCACACATATAGTTATTGAAGGTGTGAAATATCTGTTAATGAATATTTAATATAAAAGTGGCTCCAATATAGATCCCTGAGGAACAGCAGAAATAATAGATACATAAAGCGAGAAACTGCCAAAGCAAACGCCACGATGCCTAGAGGCAGCTAATAACATATCTCAAGTCCTATGTGGTTAACAGAAGGCTATACAGTGACATCTCTTGAAAGAGCAGCTCTCTTTAAAAAAAAACTACTCGGCACAATCTATAATTTATAAATTTATGGCAGGATAACAAAAAATGTTAACATTTAAATTTTCAAAGTGATTCAAGGGATACTTGTTTTATAAATTTTGCCTCTTTGGAATTTGGAATTGCTTTATATGAGTACAGCTCAAGTGGCTCAAAACAAAAAGCTCACAGAGGATTCTTCGAAATATTATCAAATAAGAGACTTAGACAATGCTAGGACTTCTTTAACAATATTTTTGATAATTTGTTTGAAGTCAATTATACACTTTTATTAAAGTAATTTATTGATACTGCTTCGTTTGTATTTATATATATATATATATATATATATATATATATATATATATAT
>JAUIMW010002005.1:0-11373 GCA_033557785.1 Enochrus cinctus | reverse complement strand
GATTTTTTTATTATAAATACAAATCATGTTGAAATAAATTTTAAAAATAAATAAAAAGAGAGGACATGGAACGTCCTCTAGGTGCTCAATTACTTGCGTTCTTTGATAGATTGAACTTCAATATTTGTTTAATGTTATGGTAACAATATTTTATTATTTATATAAAGTATACCATTTATTGATTTTACTTTCTTTGTAGGAGAATTTATGAAAATTCGTTATAAATATGCAACTTTAAATAAAAAGAGTTGATCATGTACTCTTTATTGTGTTAATAAACTTGAAAATAAAAATTATTTGTCTTAGTTTATTTAACTAATAAGAAGAACGGAATTTGCATAGAACCTGGAGGACATTCCATGTCCCCCAAACCCTCCAGTGTTTCTTTTTTTTATCTTCAAAAATCAGTTAATATCCCTATATTAAAAATGAGTAAAAACAACATAAATGTCCCCCAAGTACACTGCAATCTACGTACTCTTTATTGTGTAAAAAATCTTAATAACACACATTATTTTTCTCAGTTTATTTAACTAATAAGAAGAATGTAGTTTGCAGAGTACTTGTAGGACATTCCATGTCCACCAGACTCCTTGGTATCCTTGTTTTATGTTTTTTTACTCTTTTCTAATAAAGGCATGTTTATTGATTTTTAACAATAAATGAAGGAGCACCAAAGGATCTAGAAGACATGGAATTACTTCCAGGTGCTCGGCAAACCACGTTTTTAATATTCGTTGGTTTAATTTAGATCAATTAAGAATACCTTCAAAAATTTTAGGTAAATTAAAAGTACATACACTGCACCTGGAAGACATACAATGTCTCTCAGATCTCCTGGTGATCCTTCTTTTATAGCTAAAAATCAATAAATATCTCCTTATTGAAATATGAGGAAAAGTAACATAAAAAAGAACCACTTAGAGATCAGGTATGTGATTTTTTCACAAAAAAATTGAAGGATTTGGAGAACATGGAAATTCATCCAACTTATAGAAAAATTTTGATTTGAAATTTCTGAAAAAACATAAAAAATGTGCAAATAAAAAATAACTTCTTCGTTAAATTCGATGTTTTTGGCAGATTAAACCTAAATATTTAGTGATTTTTTTTGTAGTAAATACGAAGTGCTTAGATAGTCAGGTATTAAGTATTCAACTCTTTTCCAGTGTTAATATACGAATTGATTACTTAATAATATTTTTGTGATAAAAAAGATTTTAAAATAATATGAAATAACATGATCAACTCTCTTTATTTAAAGTTGCATATCTATAACGAATTTTCGTGAAATCTTCTACAAAGAAAGTAAAATTAATTAAAAAAAAAACCAAGACATATAAAAACCAGTCTGAATGGTATACTTTATATAAATAATAAAATATTATTACCATAACACCAAACAAATGTTGAGGTTCAATCTATCAAAGAACGCAAGGAGTTGTTGTTCTTCTTTTTCTTTATTTTTAAAATCTATTTCAACATGATGGGTATTTATAATAAAAAATCACGATGCACTCACTAAATATTCAAGTTTAATCTGCAAAAGAAGAGCGTAGGTAAATGAGTCATTATTTAAAGAGTATTATCTTGACTTATCTTGAAATACACAACTGTCTGGGGGACATTCCATGTTCCGGACTCTTCTTTTAATTTGTTTTAAACTATTTTTTAACATTTAAGTCTTATTAAATAGTCAATTGATATTTTAGGTTGAATAAGAATTAAATGCAACGGAAAAGGACCATCTGGGGGTCTGGGAAACATGGAATGTCCTTCAAGTACCAGACTGTCTACACACTTTTATATCTATTATAGAATATTTAATATTATTCTATCGAAGATAAACTTAGCTTGCAGAGTACCTGGAACACATTTCATATCCCCCAAACCTCCTGATGTTCTTTCTTTTATTGTTAGTAAACATCTATTTATAAAAAAGAGTAAGTTTATTTAAATAATAGAAAGAGCGTAGTTTGCAGCGTACCAGGAGGAGATCATCATTCCTTTATTAAAAATGAGTAAAAACAACATAAAAGAAGGACACCAGGGGGTCTGGGGCACACTGCTTTCTACGTACTCTTTGTTGTGTTAAAAATTTTGAAAACACACATTATTTTTCTCAATTTATTTAACTAATAAGAACGAATTAAAGTAGTTTGCAGAGTACCTGGAGGACATTTCATGTCCCCCAGACCCCCTGGTGTCCTTCTTTTTTGTTTTTTTAACTCTTTTCTTAAAAATGGATGTTAACAGATAAAAGAAAGAACACCAGGGGGTCCGGGGGACATGGAATGTCCTCCAGGTACTCTGCAAACTACATTCTTCTTATAAGTTAAATAAACTAAGAAAAATAATGTATGTTATCAAGATTCTTAACACAATGAAGAGTGCGTGGGTAGTAGTGTACCTGGGAGACAGTCTTCCAGACCCCCTGGTGTTCTTTGCGTATTGTTAAAAATCAATAAATATCCCTTTATTAGAAAAGAATTTAAGAAAAACATAAAGCAGAGACACTCGGGTATACTGCTACCCACGAACTTTTTATTGTGTTAATAAATCTTGAAAACATAAATTATTTTTCTTGGTTTATTTAAACAATAAAAAGAACATAGTTTGCAGAATACCTGGAAGACATTCCATGTCTTCTAAACCCTTTGGTGTTCCTTTTTTATTGTTAAAAATTAGCAAAAATCCCTTTATTAGAATAGAGTAAAAAACAACATAAAAAAGGCACCAGGGGGTCAGGGGAACATGAAATGTCCTTCAGGTGAACTGCTTTTAACGTATTTCTAATTTACCTAAAATTCTTGATAGTACTCTTAATTTATCTATGTTAAATCAACGAATATTAAATACGTAATTTGCCGAGCACCTGGAGGGCATTCCATGTCCTCCAGACCCCCTGGTGGTTCTTTTTTATGTTGTTTTATAATCTATTTGACTAAAAGGATGTTTATTGATTTTGAACTCCAATAAAAAGAAGAACACCAGGGCATCTGGTTTTTTTATAAATAGACGTTTACTGACAATAAAAGAAGGAACACCAGGAGATCTGGGGGATATGGAATGTCTTCCAGGTACTCTGCAAGCTACGTTTTTCTTCGATATATTAATATTAATTATTCTATAATAGGTATAAAAGTGTGTAGACAGTCTGGTACCTGGAGGACATTCCATGTCCCGTAGACCCCTTGATGGTCCTTTTTTAATTGTATTTAATTCTTATTCAACGTAAAAATATCAATTGACTCTTTAATAAGTCCTAAATGTTAAAAAATATTTTCAAATAAATTAAAAGAAGAGTCCAGAACATGGAATGTCCCTCAGACAGTGGACTATTTATGTTTTTCATATTTACAATCAAAAGTCAAGATAATACTCATTAAATAATGACTCATTTGCCTACATCCTTCTTTTGCAGATTAAACTTGAATATTTAGTGAGTGTGTCGTAGTTTTTTATTATAAATACAAATCATGTTGAAAAAGATTTTAAAATTAAATAAAAAGAAGAACAGCAAGGAGACATGGAACGTCCTCTAGGTGTTCAACTACTAAGATTGAACTTCAATATTTGTTTAGTGTTATGGTAATAATATTTTATTATTTATATAAAGTATACCATTCAGACTTCATTTTTTATATGTTTTTTGCTTTGTAGGAGAATTTATGAAAATTCGTTATTGATGTGCAACTTTAAATAAAAAGAGTTGATCATGTACACTGCTACTCACGTACTCTTTATGGTGTTAATAAATCTTGAAAATATAAATTATTTGTCTTGGTTTATTTTACTAATGAGAAAAACGTAGTTTGCAGAGTACCTGGAGGATATTCCATGTCCATGTCACAGGTACACTGCTATCCACGTACTTTTCATTGTGTTAAGAATCTTGATAACACACATTATTTTTCTCAGTTAATTTAACAAATAGGACATGGAATGTCCTCCAGATACTCTGCTTCTACATTCTTTTTATTAGTTGAATAATCTGAGAAAAATAATGTGTGTTATCAAGATTTAAACACAATAAATAGTACGTAGAAAACAGTGTACCTGAGGAATATTCCATGTCCCCCAAACCCCCTGGTGTCCTTATTTTATGTTTTTTTTTAACTCTTTTCTAATAAAGGGATGTTTACTGATTTTTAACAATAAAAGAAGGAACACCAGGGGGTCTGGGGAACATGGAATGTCCTCCTAGTGCTCGGCAAACTACATTTTTAATATTCGTTGGTTTAATTTAGGTGAATTAAGAGTACCTCCAAGAATTTTAGGTAAATTAGAAGTACGTTGAAGACAGTACACCTGGAGGACATTCCGTGTCCGCCAGACCCCTTAGTGTTCTTCTTTTTATTGTAGTTACAAATCAGTTAACATCCCTATAATCAAAGAGAATATAAAACAACATAAAAAAGAACCACTGGGCTCCAGGTACACAGCTATCTACACACTCCATAATTTCAATCAAAAACCGAGATAACACTCACTAAAAAGTGAAATACCTGGAGAGTATTCCATGTGAATAAGTCTCCCTTGTGGTAACACTTTAATTTTCAATATTAAATTTTTCAATATCAAAATTTATGAAATATGAGATGGAATGTCCTCCAAGTGTTTCATAATTTACTAATGTAATTATACAAACATATTGAAAACTCCTGGAAGACGACGATAAAAATGAGGACATCAATAATAAGATATTTGTGTTCTACAAGTATGTTTATAACCAAATATCTGAAAGACATTCTTTTTCCTTCAGGATACCTGGTTATTTCTCTTTAAAGCTGATTTAAATCAATATGAGGATGTTTATTAATTTTATGTATTCCAATCATATAAAAATGAATATCTTACTTTATCAAATGTTATAGTACTTTTATGACAATAAAATTAAAAACAACATGAAAGAAGAGCATTTACGGGATCTAGATAACATGGAATGTCCTCCGAGTACTTTTCAAACTACGTTCTTTTCTGTTAGATTGATATTAAATAATTTTAATGGATTAATCAGTTGACTATATAAAACTTTAACACTTGATATAGTTTTTTAAACCACGTAAAAGAATATCACCAGAAAGTCTATTTTTTTTAAACTAGCTTTTTTTATTAATTCCAGAATTCAAGAATATAAAATTTTAAATTTTTATTTAAAATAGGTTGAGTATGATTAAAATAAATGTTTATTTTTAATTGTTTAATTATTGGACAGACAATATCCATTTAACTTTTATATACGTAATATATGTAAATTTAAGCTGAAAAAGAAATTAACACGACGTAAAATTACCACATGGAATGTCCTCCAGGTATCTCGCTGTTTACGTACTTCATATTTACAATAAATATTCACGATAACAATTTTTAAATATTAAGCGATAATCTATTAAATAATATTTAATATTAATCTATCGAAGAAAAAAGTGGTTTGTAGAGTACCTGAAGGGTATTCCATGCATCTAGATTCCCTGGTTTCTCTGACGCGCTCTCGGTAATCCAAGGCTTTTAATTTAATGTACAGAGTGTATCTAAGAAAATTGATGGAGCTACCTGTTGGTTAACAATGAGAGGAATTCAGGAGAGCGTGAAAGCTCGAAAATAATATTCAGCATCGCTAAGAGACTTTTCTTAAAATGTTTGCTGAGAACAAGCGATAAAACAAACAATTCAAGATATTTCCTCCACTTGGAATGCGACTTTACTTACACTAAAAATGATACTCATGATATTTTAATAGTCGATATCGTACGGTGTTGAGAAGGATACCAGGGGGTCTGGGAGACATGGAATGTCCTCCTTCTACTTACTCTGTAGTGCGTTAAAAATTCTTGATAACACATATTACTTTTTTTAATCTATTTAACTAATAAAAATAATGTAGTTTGCAGAGTACTTGGAGGACATTCCATGTCCAAACCCCCAGGTGTTCCTTCTTTTATTGTTAAAAGTCAGTATACGTCCCTTTATATAAACTAAAAAAAATAATTTATATTATCAAGATTCTTAACAAAATAAAGAGTACGTAAATTACCTGGTGGCCTTCTTTTATGTTTTTTCTTACTCTTTTCTAATAAAGGAATGTTTACTGACTTTTAACAATAAAAGAAGGAACACCAGAGAATTTAGAAAACAAGCAATGTCTTCCAAGTACTCGGTAAACTACGTTTTAATATTCGTTTGTTTAATTTATTTATCAAGAATTATAAGTAAATTAAAAATACGTAGAAGACAGTGTACCTGGAACACATTCCATGTCTACAGAACCTCCTGGTGTTCTCCTTTTTATTGAAGTTAAAAATCAATAAACATCCTTTTTGTTAAATAGAATATAAAGCAACATAAAAAAGAACCATCAGGGGTCTGTGGGACATGGAATGTCCCCTAGGTACAATTCTTTCTACGTACTCTTTATTGTGTTAATAAATCTTGATAACACATATTATTTTTAGTTTATTTAACTAATAAGAATAATGGAGTTTGTAGAGTACCTGAAGAACATTCCATGTCCCCCAGCCCCCTGGTGTTCCTTTTTTTATCGTCAAAATTCAGTTAATGTCCCTTTATTAAAAAAGAGTAAAGTAAACTGATTAATTTA
The DNA here is from genome assembly GCA_033557785.1 of Enochrus cinctus. Taxonomy (NCBI): domain Eukaryota; kingdom Metazoa; phylum Arthropoda; class Insecta; order Coleoptera; family Hydrophilidae; genus Enochrus; species Enochrus cinctus. Next base: position 4,772 of record JAUIMW010002005.1, on the reverse strand, counting down.
TGTTTATTTAATATTTAACAAAAGAATAGTAGAAAACCAAAACATACATTTTAAGTTCAGATAATATTATAATAAAGTCCAACAAGAAAAGCATTCAGAGAGTTGGTTATATAAAAAGTATAAAAATGTTTAAACTTTTTTCCCTTCAATTCTCAGCTGGAAGAAATTATATATTACATATTATATTAATATTTTTTATTAAAAATCTCAATTCAATGAATTATCTTTAAAAATAGAACGAATATTTTGGAAATCCTTATAATGATATGATATCCATATCTATAGGATATGAAAAGATATTTTTTAAGATGAAATACTTTTTCCGTGCCAGTTCCCTTCTACAGTTGAACGAAGTGATAATTTTTTACCTCCAGTTGGCAATTTCATTTAATAATTATTTATTATAGGTATCTTAAATATGTTTAATGTTATTATTTGTATGTACTTAAGGCACAATATTGATGAAAAATTGACACTACAACAAAATTAACTAAAAACTTATATAGGAATATTTATTGAAAAATGTTTGTCTAAAGATCAATTTGTTTAAGTAATTAGAGAGTGAAAGTATCGAAGGAACTATGCCAAAAATTTATATAACACATTTTTTTACAATATTTACATCTGCCAACATTAATAATGTTTCTATAACATTTTTAATTGATAAATAAATTATAAGTCTTGAAAATAGATTTTAGAGGGAAATTTGATAATTTGGTAGATAAAGTCATTCGTTACTAGAATAATGATAATGTGTCTAGTGTATATTAATTATTAGTCATATAAATGCTATAATATTGTGTTATAAAAACTTGAAAACATAAATTATTTTTCTTAGTTTATTTTACTAATAAAATAGACGTAGTTTGTTGTGTACCTGGATAACATTCTATGTCCCAGGACCTTCTTTTATATTGTTTTATACTCTCTTTAATTATAAGGATGTTTATTGATTTGTAACTTCAATAAAAAGAAGAACACTAGGGAGTTTGGGGGACATGGAATGTCCTCCAGGTGTACTGTTTTCAACGTATTTCTAATTTATCTAAAATCTTTGATGATACTCTTAATTTATCTAAGATAAACCAATGAATATTAAAAATGTAGTCTACCAAACACTTGGAGAATATTGCTTGTCTTCTAGATCCTCTGGTGTTCTTTCTTTTGTTGTTAAAAGTTAGTAAACATCCATTTATTATAAAAGAGATTAAAAAACATAAAAGAAGAACACCAGGGGATCTTGGGGAACATAGAATATCCTTTAGGTACACTGCTACTCACATACTCTTTATTGTGTAAATAAATCTTGAAAATAAAAATTTTTTTTTTTGGTTAATTTAACTAATGAGAAGAACGTAGTTTGCAGAGTACCTGCAGGACATTCCATGCCTTCTAAACCTTTTGATGTTCCTTTTTTATTGTTAAAGCAAACATCTCTTTATTAGAAAAGAGTAAAAAACAACATGAAAAAAGGCACCAGGGAGTCTGGACGACATGGAATGTCCCCCAGGTACTCTACTATCCATATACTCTTTATTGTGTTAAAAATCTTGATAACACACATTATTTTTCTCAGTTTATTAAACTAATGAAAAGAATGTAGTTTGCAAAGTACCTGGAGGACATTCCATGTCTCCCAGACCTCCTGGAGGTTCTTTTTTATGTTGTTTTATACTTTATTTAACTAGAAGGATGTTTATTGATTTTTAACTTCCATAGAAAGAAAAACACCGGGGGTGCACTGTCTTCTACGTATTTCTTATTTACTTAAATTCTTGATGGTACTTTTAATTTATCTAAATTAAAAGCAATGTCCTCCAGGTACTCGGTAAACTACGTTTTTAATATTCGTTGGTTTAATTTATTTATCAAGAATTTAAGGTAAATTAGAAGTATGTAGAAGACAGTACACATGGAGGATATTCCATGTCCTCCAGACCCCCTGGTGTCCTTCTTTTATGTTGTTTTTACTCATTTCTAATAAAGGGATGTTAACTGATTTTTGACGATAAAAAAGGAACACCAGGAAGTCTGGGTGACATGGAATGTTCTCCAGGTACTCTACAAACTACATTCTTTTTGTTAGTTAAATAGACTGAGATAAATGATGTATGTTATCAAGATTTTTAACGTAATACAGAATAGGTAGAGAGCAGTGTACCTAAGAGACATAAAGGAATATTAACTGATTTTTGAAGATAAAAAAAGGAACACCAGGGGGTCTGGGGTTCATGGAATGTCCTCCAGGTACTCTGCAAACTATGTTCTTTCTATTATTTAAATAAACTTACTCTTTTTTTATAAATAGACGTTTACGGACAATAAAAGAAGGAACACCAAGAGATCTGGGGGATATGGAATGTCTTCCAGGTACTCTGCAAACTACGTTTCTCTTCGATAGATTAATATTAAATATACTATAATAGATATAAAAGTGTGTGTCCTAAATGTTAAAAACTATTTTAAAACAAATTAAAAGAAGAGTCCAGAACATGGAATGTCCCCCAGACAGTGGACTATTTATATATTTCATATTTACAATCAAAAGTCAAGATAATACTCATTAAATAATGATTCATTTACCTACGCTCTTCTTTTACAGGATAAACTTGAATATTTAGTGAGTGTATCGTGATTTTTTAATTATAAATACAAATTATGTTGAAACAGATTTAAAAAATAAATAAAAGGAGGGGATATGAAACGTCCTCTAAGTGCTCAACTACTTGCGTTCTTTGATAGATTGAACTTCAATATTTGTTTAGTGTTATGGTAATAACATTTTATTATTTATACTTCAAAATACCATTTAGACTCTAGTTTTTATATGTCACAGATTTTCTTTATTTTTTATTAATTTTACGTTCTTTGTAGGAGAATTTATGAAAATTCGTTATAAATATGCATCTTTAAATAAAAAGAGTTGATCATGCAGAGTACTTGGAGGACATTCCATGTCCCCCAGATCCTCTGGTGTTCCTTTTTTTATCGTCAAGAATTAGTTAACATCCCTTTATTATAAGAATAATAATTTTTGTTATCAAGATTCTTAACACAATAAAGAATACGCAAACAGCAGTATGCTTGGAGGAAATTTCATGTCCGCCAGTTCCTCTGGGGCCCTTCTTTTATGTTTTTTTTATTATTTTCTAATAAAGGCATGTTTATTGATTCTTAACAATAAATGAAGGAACACCAAAGAATCTAGAAGACATGGAATGTCTTCCAGGTACTCGGCAAAGTACGTGTTTAACTTAGATAGATTAAGAGTACATTGAAGACAGTGCACCTGGAGGACATTCCATGTTTCTCAGACCCTTATGTCCTTCTTTTTGTTGAAGTTAAAAATTCCTTCTAGTTAAATGGAGTATAAAACGACATAAAAAAGAACCACCAGGGGTCTGGGGGACATGGGCTGTCCTCCAGGTGCTCAGCAAACCATGTTTTTAATATTCGTTGGTTTAATTTAGAACAATTAAGAATACCATTTTAGGTAAATTAAAAGTACACAGAAGACAGTGCACCTGGAGGACATACAATGTCTTCCAGACTCCCTGGTGTTCTTCTTTTTGTTGAAGTTAAAAATCATTAAACATCGTTCTAGTTAAATAGAATATAAAACAATATTAAAAAAATCCTCCAAGTGCACTGTTTTCAAGGTATTTCTAATTAACCTAAAATTCTTGATGGTACTTTTAATTGATCTAAATTAAACCAACGAATATTAAAAACGTAATTTGCCGAGCACTTGGAGGACATTCCATGTCCTTCAGACCCCCTGGTAGTCCTTTTTTATGTTGTTTTATACTCAAGTATTATATTTTCTTGGTTATCAACTACCTTCTTATTATCGAGCGATAAAACTTAAACAAACTCAAACAAATAAAAGTTTTAAAGAGATGTTTAAAAAGTAATCACAAGTACGTTGTTATCAGTGCACTTGTAGGACATTCCATGTCCCCCAGACTCCTTGCTGTTTTCCTCTCATGTTGTTTTTATTCTGCTTCAACAAAGGAATGTTTACTGATTTTTCCAAATAAAAGAAAGACTTGGGGGACATTGAGAGTTTATCGTTAAAAATAGTAACAAGTATAGTAGAACTCTACTTTAAGATCATCCACTTTAGGTAATATCGGCTTAAAGACAGTTAGTTTAAAGTCTTCCACTCTTAGTTTCAAACGTGGAACAGTTCTCAAAGGTCACCATAGATAACTATTGGAAATTAACTCCAACTTTAATCCAGTTTAAGAACTGTTACTGTACAGAAAACGTCCTTGGTTTCCGAATCCGTCGCTAAACTGGAATTCTACTGTATTAGGAGTGTCCTCTACCCTAGCAAAACTCAAGCTCTGTCATGATCAGTTCTCAGTCCATCTCCATAGATTGTCTATGTCTCCGTCTCCTCTCTGTGATTGTGATCAAGTTGTGGGGGACTTAAACTTAAAATACAATTCAAAATATTTTAGAGTTGTGTGTTATCCACAGATTTATTTTGTCAGATGATGAAATTAATCATCGTACGTATTAGACTTCCCCTCCTGGCATTCCATATAACCAAAATTGGCCCACGAACACTCTAATATCTCAGTTTTCATATGGTTCTCCATCCCCTGCCACGTCAACTCAGCTCATCCACTCTAAACATGAAAAGTCCATTTGCCCTCAAAATTATCCAAGTAATTGGCTTTAAACTTTCTCTCTTACATAATTAACACTTTTAAAACATTAATGAGGATTTCCTTCTGACGTTCATTAGATAATCCCGTCAACAT